>JADRCC010579432.1:7288-57357 GCA_019843855.1 Hylomyscus alleni
TCTCTCTCTCTCTCTCTCTCTCTCTCTCTCTCTCTCTCTCTCTCTCTCTCTGTGTATTTGCCTCAGATAGCTGCTAACTGAATTTTGAAATCTTGGACGATGCTGAATCTACATAAGTCAGATGACAAAATTTATATGGAACTAGGTCTTTAGGTAATAGTTCAATATGATTTTGAAATCGTCCTACTTCTGAATCTTTCTGTGGACATATAATCATTTGAATTGGATTTCCTGTTTCCTAGACTAGACATGGATGACTAGGCTAATTGCTCTGACAAAGTCTATGGGTGATGAAGGTTTGCCACTGTGGAGGAAATATATGCTGTGATAAATAATTGGCAATCTTCAAGAAATAAATTTCCAGAGACAATAGCACTCATAGTGTCAATATAGGTTTGCCATGCAATTCACATAATCCCTGCAGATGAGCAGCCAATGATCACAGAAGCATCCATAGGTGAGTTAAGCAAAACCAGTGAGGTATCCACCAATATCCACAATGGGTTGTAAAAACTTAAATCACAAACCATGTATTATCAGAGACTCTAAAAATAATTTTAATTAAAATGTGGATTCTGTGTTCGAGGATTAAGTCTAAACTTGGTCAATTTATTATTGAATTTATCAAAAAGTATTCTTGATCTCTTCTTCTTTCAATTACTATTTGGCTATGGCTTTCCAGAGATGTTGGTGACACTAGACACAGTACTCTCCATGTCCTCATCAATACTGTACAACACAACATGGAAACAAGCATAAAGCACACATGAAAACCTTGACCTTGACAAACTTACATCTTAGGTTCCATGTTTAAAACTTGGGTTGAAAGAATATAACCTTAGAAGTAAAGATCTTAATGCCAGATTTCACCATGACCATTGGCTGTCTTAGGAAGCTGATCTTTGCTATGTCTCTTCTGGCCTGGCAAATTGAAACATATTATATCACATATCATATATTATCACATGCCACATATCACATATCATGTATTTATTATACATTATACATTACATATTATGTGTGATATATTATGTATTATATGTTGCATGTTATATTATCACTTATCACATAACATATGTACATTATATATCACATATCACATATATATCTATTATTTATATTATATAATATACATCATTTATTGTTTACTATATCATCTACTACATATAATGTAATGTATCATATATTACCTATTATCTATTCTATAACATATAGCATATATTATATATCATATATCATATATCATGCATCATGTATTATATATTATATATAATCAGATTATATTATATGTATAATAAGATTATATATGATTTATGGTATATATAAATGACATATATCACATAGACATCACTTAGAAGATATATGGTACTCTCTTAGAGGTATTACATTCTTACTCAAATTATGCTTTATATCATTCTTATACATTTACATAATAGAAAATTGTAGTTTTTGTCTGATATGTTGGTGATCATTCATCAACCTCTATCACCCAAAAGATATTTCCATGTACTGAACTCCAAAGACAGTTTCATGGATCATAAGCAAACTGCAATGGAGGAGGGCATTGCTTTTAGAAAAACACACATTGAACTGTTTACAACACTTTTAAAAAGTTTTTATCACAGAAAATTCCCTTAGTATGTTTTACACTGACAGTGAAATTTCCTGAACTGAATTCAGCTCTTTCAGCATAATTTGATGCTTTTGTTTATTATAGTGTATAAATTCTTAAAGCCTACATTAAACACTTGTTCCCAACACAGAATAAGACTAATGGTCATGGCACATGGGGTTATCAATACATTTGAGTATATTTATGTTTGGTAGAGTCAGACTTCCTGTCTGCCTGTTTATAGATACTTGTGTTTATGTTAAAATAGTTTATACACAGTAAGTGTATGTGTACATGTAGAGTGCTTCATTATGTCTTTTAATGTATTTGGAAAGATTTATTATATGAAAAGGACAACTTCCTATCACTTATTTTCTGTGATTTCAAATAAGAATATTGCCATTATTATATCCAGTAATATCTTCCAACGAGCTTATTCATAAGGCCTCGAGTAGCTTTTGAACTATGAAGAATTATTTAAAGTAAAACAGTTAAAACATATTTCCTATGCCCAAGAAAGCACATTTCTTGAAGGGCTCTCAACATAATATATATATGATATATATATATCATATATATATTATATTTATATGCATATATACATACATATATATAATCACACATACATATATATTACAGAGTAAGTAAATAAGAGAATAGCAAGAATGTATTATAATTGGTGAGGAGGAAACTTCTTAGAAGCAAGAAAAGACTTCTGAGTTTGCTGTGTATTTGTGAGTTTGAGGAAACTTTCCACAGTGGATACATTAAATTGGACATTAAGCCCTAGTAGACCTTTGGTTGTTCAGTCAGAATGATATCTTTAGATGGAAAGTAGAGATAAGGTCTAGGAGGATGCCTTGTAGGCATGAGGACCTGAGTCTAAGCCCAGAATTCAAACTCTTGTTAAAAAATAAATAAAATCAGCCCCTTAGGATGAACAACAGTATGAACTAACTAGTACCCTCAGAGTTGCCAGGGACTAAACCACCAACCAAAGAGTACACACAGTGGGACGAATGGCTCCAGCAGCATATGTAGCAGAGGATGGCCAAGTAGGTCATCAGTGGGAGCAGAGGCCCTTGGTCCTGTGAAGGTTCTGTGTCCCAGTGTAGGGAAATGTCAGGGCCAGGAAGTGGGAGAGGGTGGGGTGGTGAGGAGGGGGAGGGAGGAGGGAACAGAGGTTTTTTTGTTTTGCTTTTGTTTTTTATTTTGTTTTTTTCTTCTTTTTTGCAGGGAAACTGGGAAAGGAGAAATCATATGTCACGTAAATAAAGAAAATATCTAACAATCAATCAATCAATCAATAAAGTATGGTAATGTGTATTTGTAGTTTGAAGTGGTTGAGGACCTCTAAATGCCTCTATGTGCACCTGAATATACATACATAATATTAAAATAAGAGAAAGGAAGAATACAGAGAGGGAGAGAGAGAAGAGAGAGAGAGAAAGAGGCAAGAGAGAGAAAGTTAGAGAGACATAGATATTTCCACTTCTTAGGCTGCAGAAGAAAAAACTGAAGGAATGCTGAGCTGGTTAGACTTACCTATGAGTGTGACACAACCTAGAATCACATGAGAAGAAAGTCTCAATTTAGGGATTGTGGTTGGACTTCCTGGACCAGAATAAGTTCAAGACCACTTTGACCAACTTAGAGAAACTCCATTGCCATGTATATAGATAGGGGAGGCATAGACTGAAGCTCAGAGGCAGTGTTAGTCTAGCCTGTGCAGGTCTGAACTCAATTTTCAATACTGAAAGATAAAAAAGTCCACGCACACATATGTGTGTATACATGTATGTTATACCATGCAAAATAAAGTATATAGAAAAGGTAGCACATGAGGTAGAAAAGCAAATGAAGACTGCTGTTAAAAGCTTATGCCAGCTGGGCATATTAGCACATGACTTTAATCACAGCACTCAAGAGGCAGAGGCAAGCAGATATCCAAGACATCCAGAGCTATTACAAAGAGAAACCCTCTCTTGAAAAACAAAACAAAACAAAACAACAAGTTTTGTGTCATTTTACGGCAGATAGTATGAAACTATGTCAAGGCAGACTGTGATAACAAAGCCACAGGTGCCGCAGTCTCAAGCAGCCACTAAGACACAATAGTGAAGAATGACTATACTAACTTGTAAGGAACACAAGAAAAAAAAAAAAAAAAAAAAACAGGAGATGTTGAGAATGTTGGAAATATGGAGGGAAAATGGTCAAGCAATGGCAAAGGATAGAAAACTAAATCCTGTTGAGTAAAATGTATCCTACAGGAAAAAATTAGGATAATTTTTGAGAAGACCCAAGTATAGCTCTTTATAAGAAATGTTTCTTTAAACACAGATTGAAAGTAAAAAAACTACTCTCATATCTGAAATGCTGACAATACATTATACATGAAATTCACAGGAATCTATATAAATGTATTCCCATAAAACCTGACTAAGTAGATTCATCAGCTATATCCACACAGTGATGGAGACACTTGACTATGCTATCCAAATTAATGGAAAATGCGCAGGAGTCAAAGACAGAAGAGACAGAAGGTAGAGCCCATTACATCTCATATATGCTTTGGGAAATAGACCAAGTCAAACAACCACGTGCTTGCTGAGATGTGGCCTCTGCAAAGTTTACCAATGAGAGGTTCCAAGGCTTAGCACTGGGAACAGAGTCTCCTCCAACTAGCCTCTGATTTTGCTTGTTTCTGTTTTTCTCTACATCTTATGATGTCACATCTAAAAAATGCACATAGCTTTCCATCCATACTTATGTCCCATAAATCCTTTCAGAACCAGCCCAGTGCCTTATAATCAAAATAGTTTCTGACTTGTGGAAAATCACAAGTTTGTTGGGTTGGACTGGATTTAACCATTAGAATATCAAAAAAATTAATTAGATCGGTTCTTATACACTTTACTCCTATATCAAAAGAAGAAGAATATGCCACAGGCTTCAGAATTGCTCACTACTTTGTTCTGATCATCTAGAGAAAGTTAATGTACCAATATTGTAGTCTAACCTGCAAAAACAACTGACGCTAAATCAGAGACTGCTGACTGAATATTAAAGGATGCTTTTCTTACTGTGTCTTTTTGTTTCGATTTTGTTTTTGTGTTTTGCTCATGCATGTGTGTTTCTGTGAGTAGGTATATAATATACGTGAGTGCTCTGCCCATAAAGGTTAAAGGCATCAGATGCCTGAGGAGCGGGAGCTTCAGGCAGCTGAGTGTGAGCAGTCTGATATGAGCGCTGGGAACTAAACTCGAGTCTTTTTGGAAGAGCACCATGAACTCTTCAGTGCTGAGGTATCTCTCTAGCCCTTGCTTTCTTCCAGTAAGAAAACCTCTGGTTGTAATTGGGTATATGGCAACCTAGTTTCTCTTGTAGGTAATGAATGAGCTGCCAAATGTGCATAGCTAATTCCCACACACTGTGTCTTTGCCTTCCTCTGTTGGATACCTGGAATCCACATGAGACACTAGGGCTTGACCTGCCATCTACCACCCTATGCTGTGTACCAGTGAGTCAAAGGCTCCAGATTTAGTGAAACTGTAATAAGTAAACACGTAATGTGGGGCCTGACGGGTCACGCATTTACAACTCTGTTCATTTGAGTTTGTTCTATTATCCTAAAGCTACTAACCATAATAGGAACCCAATAAGTTTTCTAATAACTAGATAGGATAATTGTATAGCACGCCATCAGGTGTAGCATTCCTGCCAGATTCAGGTAATTGTCCAGTATGGTTTTATTTTCCTCAAATTTTGACTTACTCAATGAATCTCCTTCAGCAATATTGTCATATTCCCAGTGCTAGTTAAGGAATATCTTCATTTCCTATTTTTCAAAATGAGGCTTATTTATGACATTCATGCTTTCAATTCTCTAGACGACCGTCTTTTACAAACGCTGGTGAGGACTGTGGTTAACTTCCTTCCGCAGACTCTTCTGAATACGCTTGACTGTTTCCCCCAGAGCGCTCTTTTCATTTTGTTTCCTATTTTCAGTTGTAAATTGGAAAAGATATTTCACAAGGTACTTAGAGAAAGAAAGAAAGCTGTGTCCTTAAAAATCGTGGCATAGCATCTCTCTGACGTAGTTTATGAAGTTATCAAATTTTATGTTTTTAATCAAAGTGGACAAAATTAGAGAATAGACAGCCTATGCCTGAATACAGATGAGCCAGTGGGAAAATGGTAATGTAGTCTTTACAGGGTATTTATTATTACTATTATTATTATTATTATTATTATTATTATTATTTAACAGTAAAAGTAATAGTATTGAAAGATATTATATGTTTCTCTATCTATCCATCCATCTATCTTTCTATCCATCCATCTAATTATTCACTCATTTGAGACAGGTACTCTTGTAGCCCAGGCTTGCCTTGAGCTTACCATGGAGGTAAGGGTGACTTTGAACTTTTGGAACTCCTGCCTCTACCTCCTGAGTGCCAGCATCACTACCCCTTCCATTTTATGCAGTGCTGGGGATCAAGTCTGCGGTATTGTCTGAGCTGTATCCATTGCCTACTCATTTTTATTTCAACCTCTCTTTGTTGTATTTCCTATGAAAGTTTTCCTTAGTTTATCTCACAGACAATTTTCTTACCTTTTTGAACACCTTTTTTTTTTTCCTACTTTTACCTTCATTATCTAGCTTTGGATTTTGACTTATGGCTCTTTTCTACAGATGATGCAAAATGCAAATAAAGTCTAAAATAGCAGAGTAATTGCAGGCATGGAGGATTTGGCAGCAAAGTAGCTCCCTGCCTTGGGGACTTCATCTCCAGCCCCTCCTCTGCCCTCCTAGGGGCCTGCGTGGTGAACTTGTTAAGAAACACACAGCATAGAAGGGCCCTAAAATTAATCTCCCCCAGTACATTAGGGAACACTTCGCTGACACGTGCTGTCCCTGTCAGCCCTAATAAAGAGATTTTTACCTGTATTTGCCTATTCAACACTTCAGCCCCTCAGCCAATTTTGGAAATTATTTCTGATTTATGGCTCTCTCTCAAGCGGGTGTCACCTTGCCTGTCAATTATGCCTCAAAGCAAATGCTAAGTGAATGCTGGCTGGTGAAATTAATAAGGGAAACCTTTACTCAAAAACCTACAAAGACGCTTGTATAGGGATCACTCAACCAGACGGTGAAGCAGAGGCTGCCTGGGCTATTTCTAAGTGGGCCAGAGGAATGTGGATAGCTTGGTGCAGCACACAGCTCTAAGAAATGTTATCCCTTAGGTCTTTAGGGCTCAACTTCTTAGGTGTTCAAAGACTACCATCAAAAGGGTCATTTGCCCCAGGTGAGACTTGGAATGATGTTTTCATTTACTGATAAATATAAACTGTTCTGTTTTAGTAGAGACCCAAGAAATGCAAAAAGGGATATGTATATTTCTCTTTTTTAACATCTACAAATCATAAACTTTAGCACATGAATAGTTATCACTTTATATTTCTCTGGAGGAGCAGCAATCATTTGATCCAAAGTCAGGTGATAGAAACTTCCAGGAAAGAATTACAAGCTGACTTCAGTAATACTGGCCACTGCCATTGTATGTTCTGATGTGTGAACATGTGTGGAAGTTCTTGTGCATGTACGTACATATATATGACAGACACAAAGCTAACATGTTCTTCCTTTTTCACTGTACACCTTAATTTTTTTTTATACAAGTCTCTCACAGAGCCTGCACATCACAGGTTACCTAGACAGGGAGGCCTGCAAAACTAGAGATCTTCGTTCCCCAACTGCATCCCCAGTGCTAGGAACACAGGTGTACACCACAACACCAAATCCTTGCTAGGAATCAAACTCTGGTCCTTATACTTGAAGATCAAGTACTCTCCGACTGGGCCATCTCCTCAAACTTCTACTTATTTATGTTGAGAATTGGGACAAAGAGAGACGATGTCACAGCCAGCTAGAAGTTTCCAGAGTAGCTTGCTGGTGGTTCAGATAAAGAACTAAAAATTATAGTGCCTGATTCTTTTTGCCTCACCCTTAAATATGTGGCCTATGGCTTTCATTTCATGTTCTGTCTTTAGACTTACCAAGGAATTAAATATACTCTCTGTAGGAGGAATTTAAAAGGAAACCAGCAAGCTTTTCTGGTTGCAACACTTGCCACCCTTCAAACTCATCTGGATTTGAAGAGTTTTGATAATGTCAGATGAATTTTTGAACAGAAGTAAATTTTGACATAGATGTATATAAAACAATACAACAATATGTGAGCAACTGTTCAAGCCATAGAGCTCATAAAAGAAAGTTCACATGAACGAAATGGACAATGCTGCTTCTCTCCACAGTGCCCTTCAGAAGGTTCTTCCTAGACACAGAACCGCAACCTTCTCTGTCTGAGGATAGATTGTTTTCTACAATCACAGCGTAGTTCTTTTCCTGAATAGAAATGCCAATCTCTTCCCTTTGGAAAAAGGAAATATGCAGAATTTCCATGGGCCCACAAGTATTCACCAGGGTTTATCTCTGACATAATTTTATCTTGCTCTGCTGGAACCAATGGGAATTGGTGTGAAAAACTACACATCTAAGAAGTGATGGTCTGTTAATGCCACAGAATGTTCTATTTCTGTATATTCCTGGAATCACAGCTCTTGTTTTCCTAAGAGAAGGCTCATTTGTCCACAAATAGAATGTTCTAGGGAGACTCCCACGACAACTTTCATCTTCCATGCATTGTGAAGCTAAGCTATCTTAACTTCAGTGTGGACACAAGACTTCAGGCAAAAGAGAATGGTAAAGAATAAAACTTTGACATTTCATGGAATCTTGAATCAGAATTCTCTTATAATCCTCCTCGGATAGATAGCTTAGCCATAGCCTCAGTTTCATTTAGGTTTTTCTTTACCAATGTTCATGCATTAACATCAATATTTTTCAGCACTTTAAAGATTATTTGAGAAGTTATGATTCATTATTACATAGAAAACTGGAAATCAGAAAAGTTCAGTTTTGACCAGGGTTCCCACACTTACATGACTGAGTTAGATCTGAGGCTGTCTTTCTGACTCAAATGCCTGTGTGGTGCTTAAACGTCAATCATTGGCTTGACAAGACCTAGAATCACCTGAGCTATCTAGATTTCATCACTTGAGGAAGGAAGACCAATCTTAATTGTGAGTAGGACCATTCCCAGGGGCAAAGGATACTGGACTTCCCAACATGCAGAATGTGAGCTGAGTGCTGCTAGTTTACCTTCATCCCTCTGTTTCCTGGTTGTGGATACAATTGTCAAGTTGCCTAAAGCTCCTGATGGCTTGAACTCTACATCATGACTTTATAAATCTTACTGTGAGCTAAATTAACCCTTTCTCCCCTAAAGTGCTTTTGCCAGGGTATTTTAACACAGTGGTTGGAAAAGAAAATAAGACAATCTGTGTACATACAAAGCAAGAACAGAGCCACTTAGAGCATGACGACCCATCCCTACAATCTCAAGGAGTAGGAAAGAGTTAAAGAACGTGGGAAATGTGAACAATGTAAGTGATGGTCATGAAAACTAAGGAAGAGGTTAGGGGAAAGAAGGCATACATACAGTATCTCACACATTTGTGAATGAGTTGTATATAGTTCAGGGATGATGATTCTACAAACCTTTAACCATTTTCTCCATGTCCCATGCTATTTATCAATGGATATGTGTGTGTGTGTGTATGTGTGTGTGTGTGTGTGTATGTGTATACATATATACATATGTATATATATATGTATATATATATACATACATATATATATATATATATATATATATATGATAAATATAATCCTTGAGGTATCACAAGTTTGCACATTAAGTAACCTGTAACTATACTCCAATTACCAAAACCTAAGGTTTATTTTAGTGATGGATGCAACATACTTTGAAAAGAGTCCATTGGAGATAGAGAATACTGGTAAAACTTGGGCTTATGAAAATTGAAATTGGTTTTCATGTATTTCCAAAGCTTTGAGTGTTCATCTCCTGCCGTTTTGCCATTTTCTAATAGGTTTCTTCATAAGCTTGTTCACTATCAGCCACTTCATTATTCTTCTGTCAGATTGACAGGGTGCTAAACTGGATGGCAATTTCATAGAAACAGTGAGGTTATGAAACATGCCCTTATAATGTCCATCCATTCATACAGAAACAGTGTTGAAGCTAGAGAAATGTTTTCTATAGATGGCTCTTTCCACCACTCTGACAGCTTCAGTTTGGGATGTTGGTGGGATCTCTGTCTCTTCAATGCTTGTAATAAGCCAATCTTCTACTTACAAGTTCAGTTTTAATCACAGATTAGCCATATTCTAGTTGCTTGGGACTCACAGAGCCCCAGGCTGCTGGATGCATTATGTTATCCTACAGACCTTTTGCCTCATGTCCAAATGTAGAAAAAGAAGGAGGGCATTAATAAGAGAGAACAGTGGTGCAAAGACAGGTACAGATCAATTCAATTCCTGCTCTTCAAGCCAGGATTGTTCCTGCCTTAGGGATCTTGTAGTCACTTATTCCTGCTCTGTGTGGAACAGATTACCTCTCACCTCTGTGGGTCTTGGGTCAAGTGTGGGTCAAGTTCTGCTGGGGAGCCTGACCTGATCATTTAATCTAAAGTAGCCCCAGGTCTCCAGGTCTCTTCACCAACACATCCAGTCTGAGGTTATTCTAGGATTCAGTCACAACCTGGAATCACATTTCTATGGCTTGTCTTTTGTCAATTTCACTACAAGGTAGACTCCTTGAGATAAGGCAAACCTCGCTTTTGATTGTGAAAACTACATTCAGTTTGTGGACTAAGTGATCAGTTCTGGATCTGCCACTAAAATGACTCTTGTGCCTTTTCTTGTCCTTAGCTCTATTTTTATAAGCCCAGATAAACATTATTATTATGTAATTGCAGAGTACATGGGGTCATGACTTGAGGGTCACAAGTTTGGACAGTGCAACTGTGGTCATGTTATTTTGCAAATTCCATGACCTTAAAATGGCAGGGTTAGGAGGCTCCTCAGCACCCAGTACAAAGTCAGGAGCCTGTTTCCTCCACAGCAGATCCTTAAAAGATAGAGTCACTTTGTTCTCAGTTTATTAGCATAGTGGCTTGATAGGCTCCAGACCTTCCACTACGAACAAAGCCTGAGATGGAAGGAACATGCATTCTTTTTTTTTTTAAAGATTTATTTTATTTATCTTATGTGTATGAGTACACTGTACAGATGGCTGTGAGCTATCATGTGTGTAGCTGCTCTCTGGTCCCACTCGCTCCCGTGTAATTCACTGTAGCTGTCTTCAGACACACCAGAAGAGGTCATCCGATCTCATTATGGGTGAGCCACCATGTGGTTGCTAGGATCCGAACACAGGATCTTCAGAAGAGCTATCAGTGCTCTTACCCACTGAGCCATCTCACCAGCCCCGAAACATGCATTCTTACATGCCTTCTTCTTAGCCATGTCTAGTCTGGTGCTTGTACCATGAAAGGTATCCTCTTCGAAGAAAGAGGTAAGAACCAGAGTTTTGTTATTGTCCGAACTTTGTATTTACATTTTTTGCTTCAGTCTCTCCTTCCATAGTCTAGATCTTGACTCATTAAAAGACTGGTGTTTAACTTCTTGCTTGGCATATGAGAACCACTGTTTTGTGGACACAGTGACACTGCCCACCATGCAGAATTCAAGGTGGTAAACCAGTCAGCTTCCTTGGGCCTTCAAAGTGCTGGTTGTGTCCCAGCAGTTATGCTAACTATCTAACTTTCTGCCCTCTACAGTGGTGAAAGAAATTCTCATTTACAATAATTTCACTACCAATTTTTTAAAAGTACAATTTCTTAATATTATATAACAGATACACTGGTATTGAGTATTGATTTGAAAACAAATGTGTAAAAGACTCAATGTCAATACTCTCTAATCTGGTTTTAATATCCATCCTACCAGTCTTGAAAACCAGTATTCACAACATGACCTTATTCATAGCTTTTAGGTCTGATTATTAAAAAACAGCTATATATATGTATGTAAAGGAGCATGATATCAGTCAGTGAAAAGGGAAAAGAATTTTACACAATAGCCTATCCCTTAGTAGGCTTATGTACATCCTGTGAATTGAGTCAACCATCCTCCGTGGCTTCCTAGTCAGGGGCAAGATCATACAGCAAAGTTGAACTTGCTTTGTGTTGCTGCCACTTGAAGCCACTGTGTACAATCACATCACACTGCATCTCTGGAACTGCTGACCAGGTGGTGACCCCAACGAACCTGTCTCTGAGATCACAGACGGATTTACAGAGGCTGAAGGTTTGGGGGATAAATATATTTGGCAGCACACAAATGAAGTAAGCTCTGACATTTTTCCCATTGGATACACAGAGATACCCAAACAGTTCTTGAAGAATAAGAACTCTATGAAAAGCCTGGAAGTCACAGACAGTATCTCATACTTTCACATCCGTATAAACACACATGCATACATGATAGTATATATGTGCATGCTTACACAGAGAGGACCCACCTGGCTGGTTGTGAGTGAGGCACTTTTCACAGGCAGCCAGTGTTCAATAAAACCTTTGTATACACTCCAAAATTCAACCTACCATGATTTTCATGGATTGTCTCGGGTAACGTTATTAGCCAATTGTGTAATTAACCTCATGAAAAACTTTTATTGAGACAGTATTATTTGGTACTTATATATCAGAAAGCTTGTGATATTCAACCTTTTGCTAGGTTTTTGAAAAGAGAAACTGGAGTTTTATAGCATGTTTACAGTTAACTGGAATTATCACCCATCAGCTTTCTTTTTAATTAGTGAGTTGGTATTTCTTTATTTTTCCTCCCAAGAGGGACAGTTCAGAAACATGTCATCTTTCTCTTTGAGCAAAAATGCCTCCCAGCTGCTCCTGTCCTAAGCCAGATAAATCTCTCATAGTTATGAACAGAGATAGGAAGCCATTGCTATCTGACACTCTGGTACCAGTGTTAGGCTGAGTGTGCAGGATGGCATGAAATAGCCAGTGAGCAATGGAAATGCCATCATGACAACCCAAGGACAGAGTCTCCTCTCTGAGATAGTAACTGCAGGAGAGGAAAGTGCTAGATCCATGAAATGCAAGCTTCATCAGGCAGCTCGCCCTGCGATCACCCTTTAGCACACAATCACAAAAGCAGGATTTCGTTTTCTGCTATATACCATGCATCTAACAACAGCTCTCAGAATCTCAGAGCATGGGGATCTCTGAAATTCAAAGGCAGATTAGCTATTCTAGGTCAATCAGGAGTCCTGGAGTTCAGCAAAAGTCAGATTTTGAGTTTGAGCATGTGTTGAGTACGGCCTCAAGCTTAAGTGTGCCTTCTTCAATCTGCCGCAGCACAGTCATTACATAGGATTTCAGATGTTGTAAAGCAAAAGTGTTTTCAGCTATTTGTTTGTTTGTTTGTATGTGTATCTGAACATACTAGAGCATATATACAACGTTCAGAAAACAACTTTCTGGAGTCAGAACACTAGTTCCCAAGACCAAACTCCAGTCATCAAACTTGGAAGCAAACACTTTTACCTGTTAAGCCATCTTACTAAGCAGCACCCCCCCCCCAATTTCTGTTCATTTTAGAAAAGCATTTTATGTATGTATGTATGTATGTATGTATGTGTATATGCATATGCATGTATGTACATATATATTTAATGATTTATTATTTTGATATGTGTGGCTGTTTGTCTGGATGCATATCTATGCATCACATGCATGTAGTACACACAGAGCCCACATCCCCTGGGATTGAACTTAAGGGTATTTATCTCCTGTCATTTGGCTTCTGAGAATTGAGCCCAGTTCCTCTGGAGCACCAGCCAGTGCTCCTGACCACGGAGCAATCTCCCCATGGACCAAAAAGAAATTAAAAAAAAAAAAACAGAAAGAGAGAAGAAAAGAAGAAAGAAAAAATTTAAACAGCATTTTCTTTTCAGACTAAAGGTTACTTCTGAACCACAATGCAGCTGTGAAAGTTGATAAATCAGAGGCTCTTAGGCCCTTCCTAGCATCACAGGATAGGCTAAATTCATGTATGTGTTTGTCCCATCCCAACACGCTCATTTTAAAAATGACATTGAATAGTTTGAGCACTTTGTCAAAAACAAAATAGAAAAAAAAAAACCCAATATTGTCATGAAGTAAGTTTAGAACTTAGAAAGCAACAGCCAACTATGAAGGCACTTAAGGGGCTCAGGTTATGGATAGATATATTGTTAAAGTGGGGGAGCCTGAAGTCTTCAGTAGTCACGTCAGAAATACAGGCGTGGTCTGTGCTTCTGTAACTGTAGAGCTGGGATGGTTGAGACAGACAGACCTCCAAAGCTAAAAGGCCAGAATGTCCAGCTAACCAGTGTGGCCCAGCATCGGTGAGACACACTTCATGTCCCAAACTTCGCTGTAGCATGATGAAGGAAGACATCAGATGCCCACCTGTGCTCACCACAAGCACCCGCGCACTACACCACCATCCAAATGCACACAGTGCACAGAGCACTTCAAAAGGCGTGCCATTCCCACGTCGCAAGTGTTGTTTTCTTCAATATGGAGAAGCTTGGACTATCAGCCATTGTGATGAAATGTTTATACACACATTTCTGTGTTTACATATCAGAGTCTATACAATATTTTCTCCTTATTCAAGAACTGTGTGATGTTAGAATAGCAAAAATTGTAAGAAAAAGTTAACATTTTATTTTTAGCAACATCCTATTATTTAAAACTCTATAGATAGAATCATTGTAAGGAGGACAGTAAATTACTTTTGCACCACTGCTTACAAATACCCACTATTACTTGTTTTTTTGACACAGGCAGGAAAGATGCACTTACCATTTTCAGCTCACCACCACAGTGGGAGCCTTTTGAGCTTTATCCTAACTGGTTTATGATACAGCATTCTGTAGATATGACATAACTTATTTGGTCAATATCCAATAGTATACATTTTTGTTATTGTATTTCACATTTCACCAAAGTTCTTAGATATTTTTATTTTTTGAGTGTATACGTGAGGGTAGGCAGGTGTCAAAGCACACAGGTGGAAATCAGATAGCAGCTTGCTGGAGTTAGTTCTCTCCTTCCACTGTGCTGGTCTCTGGGACTGAACACAGGTCATTAGCCTTGGCAGTTGTCTTTTCTGATTGAGTCATTTTAATGGCCCAGAAATTATTTTACGAGCATATCTTCTCTGTGGATTATAGATATTGATTATGAAAGATACCAAAGGTGTAATAGCTACGCCAAAAGGTATGAGGACTTTTGAGTCCTTGGATTAATAATGTTAAATTATTTCTAATAGCAACATGATTTCATGTACAAATATTTAATTGATATGGAGACACTGTAACAATAATATTAAAAAAATACTTAAACCAATTCTCCTGCTAGAAAGTACAGACTACTGAAGACAATACCTGACTAATACAGAAGTAGAGGCTCACAGCCATCTATTGAAGTGAGTACAGGATCCCCAATGAAGAAGTTAGAGAAAGAACCAATGGAGTTGAAGGGTTTGCAGCCTCTTGGAATGAACAACAATATGGACTGACCAATGCCCTCAGAGCTCCCAGGGATTCAACCACCAACCAAGGACTATACATGGTGGGACTGATTGTTCTGGCAGCATGTGTATAGTAGAGGATTGCAAAGTCAGTCATCAATGGGAGGAGAGGCCCTTGGCCCTGTGAAGGTTCTGTGCCCCAATGTAGGAGAATGACAGGGCTGATAAGTGGGAAAGGGTGGGGTGGCAGACATGGGGAGGGGGGGTAACAGGGGTTTGTTCTAGTTGTTTTTATTTGTTCATTAAAAATAAATAAATAAATAAATAAAATAAATAAAAGAAATCTAGGGAAGTGGCCATGAGACTGTGTGAGCCAGAGAGCTGTGCCCCCTCTCCTTCCTGCCACCCCTCTTTGACTGCACCTTTTGTGGTTAAGAAGTCTTGAATTTTTAAATTATGACTGACTCACCTTCAAAATATTTTCAAAAAGAAAAAACTGCTAGCAACATTTAAATTGCATTTGAAGATATCATTACTAAATGTTCTGAGTCAACAAACATCATAGGGGAAAAAAATAGAAAGAGTGAATCCAATGGGTTTGCATGTTTTCCAGGGACACTGAATTTTCCAAGAGCTTGAGAAAAGGTGGGGAGCAACCTTTTTCTAAGGAAGAAATTTATTCAGAAACAGGTACAATAAAATACAGAATGCATGGGTTGGACTGGTGGATTCATGGGCCCTAAAAAGCCTTTGTTTACAATCCAAATATAATATTTCAGTAAGAGCCTCAGCATTCCAAGTCACCAGCACTTGAATTTTTATGTCTGAAGATAAAAGTTCATTGTTGTTGAATGATGTGTCTCTACTCATCAGTGTGGTTAGAGATGCTTGCATGATAATTATAGTTTTGATCTCCCATTTGCTAGTTATTCTTTTAGACTAATCACAGAAAGTACTGCTCCAGTGATGGGGAGTGGCTAGCCAATACTGTGTTAGACAATATCAGAGGACAAGGAGGAGTGCTATTGTGTTTGTAGACTCTTGAGCATACGGGCAGCTTGCTTTTTTCCCTTCTCCCTGAAAAAAAAAAAATCACATTTATGTTTAGGCAAGTTCATCTAACTAGTCAAGTTACAAAATTAAATAATGCGGGTGTTTATGGACTGGTGATTTACTATAGAATGTCTGCCTTTTAGATCTAAATAGTGGTATTTGCATACCTGGATAATATCTGAGAGTAGAGTGGAGATTAGTGCTGATACGTTCTTCTGTTTAGCATTGGGAGATACGAACAGTGTTCTCCTTGAGAGCTTTCCTTCTGCACTGTAAATTTTGACCCTCCAGTCCTGAGACTGACAATAATCATCTGGTTTAATTTTGGAGCGTGTGATGTCTCCAATCAGTTCCGTTCCTTAAGTAAATTGAATACTTTCTTTGTAATCCCCTCAGGCCCACTCATTTGAAAAACACATGAAAGGGAGATGTAACCATGCCCCAGTTTTGATGAGGTCATTTGCATATCTGCGTTCCCAATTTGGTGACACAGCAGCACAATATCAACTGACAGAAGTTCATCTGCCTGAAGCCAGTGTGTTTATACATATGCAGACAATCAACAGGACCCTCGGCGTCACCTGCTAGCCATACGACTGTACAGTTGTTCTCACAACCTTCAGTGATCCCAAGGCAGTTGAACGGAAACATCAGGTTATCCTTCCTAGCTGCACTAGACACCTGTAAGTGGAGACTTTCAAAGAACGCTGGTGGTTCTGTTAATTTCTTGTTCCTGGTATCATATGTTTCCCAGGAAAGTTGCCTTGGAGGCCAGCAAATCAGGTTTCAGAGGGAGATGTTAAAAGTCAGAACTAAATTGGGGAAATTGGAGGTTGGGAAGTCAGGATGTGAAGCCCTAAGCCGTCTTCTGAAGCTGAGCCAGGCTCCTTTTCTCTTGCAGCTTCTAATTATCTGCCAGGTGTGAGAAAGAACCATATTTCCTTCTGTGGACACTTTCTCTCATCGTGCTGTGGTCTTAGGGGCCACATCTATAGCCAGCTACCAAAGGAGAATGGATGAAGGCAAGCATGTGATACCCAGTTGCTTGTTTTGTTCATACATAATATTGTTCTTTGTGTCAGGATTATTGATACCCATCTTTCATTTCTACACAGAATTGACCATAGTATGAGGGCAAAATGTCACAAAGTATTGGTTTGTTATTTTGCTTGGCCAGATTCTGTGATAGCCGATGCATTGAAAAGAAGTAAGAGGACCACCTTTGTTTTACTGTGCGAATGTCTTTTCTGATGTTCAGTAATCTTACTTAGATGGACTAATGATAGAAATGCTTGGCTCAATCAACCTTTGAATACAGGATAAGTGATGCTCATGGGTGAATAGCTTATACACACTGACACTGTTTTACTGCAAAATGGAGATAGTAAACTTCCTCTCATGAATTTTTGCAAATTTTCAGAAAAAAAAAAAAAACTACATGACATACTCGTTGAAAAGGCCATCATAAAGTGCTAGCTGAGTCAATGATAGTAATTGCCCATAATAATGTGAATAAGATTATTATTTTTCTGGTTTTCATACACACTTCTGGTATATTATTGTCTGAAGTACATTAGAATTGACCTAAGAGCTTTAAGCCTCAAGTAAAGAAAGCAAAGCTGAGTTTCCTCCAGAGATCTTAGTGACCATTCAGTTCTCACCATTTGATTGTTTGATTTTTGTTTTAAGTGGTACATGAAAACATAAAATCATATATAATATTGGGGTGCTAAGTCACTTCCATATATACATATTGATAAGCATTTAAATGTTGCCTTTATTACCTGTCTCCTAAAATGCTTGTCATTTTTTTTTTCTCTTCATGATGGAAACATTCAAAATACTTTCTTGTGTTTTTTGGACTGCATACAATGTTTATGATTATTCTCTGTGCAATGGCATCCTAGATCTTATTATTCTTATCTAATTCTAACTTAGTAATCATCGCTCATTCTTTCTGCATCCAGCGTCTTCCTAATCCCTGGTGCTGGTCATCACCTTTAAACCATCAATTTCCATAAGAACAGCTTCTTCCTAGGACATTAATGAGGGGAATCAAGGGTGCTTATCTCTCTGTGCCTAGTATATTTCACATGAGGTAATGCTGTCCAGTCCACCCACACTGTCACAAGTGACACATGTGCATTCTTTGAAATGATGGCTTAGCATTCCATTGTGTATATGTAGCTCCTTCTTTTCTCTTCCATCCGATGAACACTGAGGCTGATTCTACGTCGCAGTAATTGTGAGCCATGCTGCGAAGAACACAAGAGTTCACATGTTTCTTTGCTGTACTGATCTCATTGAACACATTCCCACTGACACGCCCAAGAATTCCTTTTCTTCCACAGCACTTACCTTTCTCCTCCTCCTCTTCCTCTTCTTCCTCCTCCTCCTCCTCTTTCTCTTCATTATTATTGATTACTATTGATTATTTTTACTGAAGTACTATTGATGATAGCTCATTACAGCTTGTGTTTGCACTCCTCAATAACTATCTGTGTGTGCATGTGTGTGTGTGCATGGATGTACGCCTGTGTGTGTGCAGTGTGTTGTGTATGGCCATAAGTATATCTTCTCAAGAGGCATGTGCACTTAGGACTCTTGGTCAATTTTAAACTATGGATATTTTGTTTGTTTTATTGTTTTGCCATTGAGTTTCTGGGATTTCAGTTTTAAATCATTTGTTTTACCCTTTTCTGCTCTTTGAGATTTGGAGTTTCTCAAAATTGGGATGTTAAACCTTTGTCAGGGCTGTGGTCTCAGGTCTACTCTGCATTATGTGGGGTGCTTCTTCTTTTTCGCAATTGTTTCCCTGTGGTGCAGCAGCATTTTAACCTAATGAAATCTCATTATTTTTATTTTTGGTGTTCAATTTTTGGTGTTCATTTACTATACTTTGAGAATCCTCTCAAAAAAATGGGGAGCTGTACAGACTGCTGAGCAGTTAAGAGTGGTACTACTCTTTAAGGGGACCAGAGTTTAATTCCTAGGACTCATCCATGCTGAGCAACTAACTACCTGTAACTCTAGCTCTGAGGGATCCTACACCCTCTTCTGGCCTCTGCGGATACTGCACTCACATGCATGTCTCTCTTTGCCTCTCGGACGCACACATATATGTGTCATTTTAAAAAATGTGCACTCCGGCCAGGCAGTGGTGGCACACACCTTTAATCCCAGCACTTGGGAGGCAGAGGCAGGTGGATTTCTGAGTTCGAGGCCAGCCTGGTCTACAGAGTGAGTTCCAGGACAGCCAAGGCTATACAGAGAAACCCTGTCTTAAGAAAGAGAGAGAGAGAGAGAGAGAGAGAGAGAGAGAGAGAGAGGAGAAAAAAGAAAAAAATGTGCACTCCATTATCCCAAGAATTCCCTAGATGAAATTACTATGGTATTTTCATACTTTCAGGTCTTATATAACTTGTGAGAAAGGGGTACAGTTTCATTTGTCTACCTGTCAATTTCTAATTTTCCCAGTAGCACCCCTTCTCTAGTTATGTTCTTAGAACTTTTTCCAAAAATCAATTGACTATAGCTCATAATGTCATGTGATTTCTGGACATGATTGCCATTTCATTCACTTGCATGACTTGCATTGTTTATGCTGGTGTTAGGTAGTATAATACGCCCCTCCCAGATGATTTTTTTTTTTTTTAGCTAGTCACTGAACCTCTCCTCATACCACAAGTGTAAAGGTTGATGTTGGATTCTAGGAAAATCTCTGAAGCTATGGAGCTATATTGCTTACAAAACAGTTCTATTTAAAAACTTGATTCTATATCAAATAAGTTTTGAAATAAATACAAAAAATTATCTTAATGCCTGCACAGTCACAGTTTCCATAGCACAAGTGGCTTGTATGTAGCTATTGGGGCCAGTGAGATGGTTCAGCTGCTAAAAACTTGTCACCAAGACTAACCACCTGCATTTGACTCCCTAGGACCTACATGGCAGAAAGAGAACACAGTCCAACAAGTTGTCCTCTGATTTATACATGTGTGCCACAGTGCATACATGCCAATGTGGGCACACACACACACACACATACAGACACACAAACAGACATATACAGACACAGTCATATACACACACATACATTAGTATGCACACTAGATAAATAAATAAGTAAATAAATAAATAAAAATGTAATTTAAAATTGTGTCTGCTAAGAAAAATAGACCTCTTCTAGAGGCTCATCAGAGAAGAGAGTCCACAAATAAAATGTGCAACACATTCTTTCATATCAGCATTTACCTAAGGTGACAAATTATTTTGGTATAACAAGATGTTACCTAATTTCTCTCAGAAAAAGAGAAACCAATAATTTCATATGTTTAATTTCTGAAAAGCAATTCATCACTTCTTAATGAGCTCATCAAATACTAAAGTATGCGTTGAGAAAATTTCTACACCACAGTAATAAGCTGCTTCAGGCCTGTGTACAAACAAGACAATTGGATTAGTAGCTCTCTTTGTAATTGTACACTTTAGTTGTGCAGGTACTAGTGTACGATGGTGTGTCCATTTCCACATGCTAATCCAAGAACTATAAAATATGATTTAAGCCATATGTCTTTTCTCTGTTTCAAACCATTACATAAAATAAATTAGAACATGGGTTTGTAGAGGCCTGGATATATTTTATTCAAGAGAATTAAAGTTAAAATAGCCAGGTGACACCTGAAACAAGAGCTTTGTAAGACTTCTGGGAGATCCAGGTCACCTTTGCGTCTAGCCTTATCAGCCCCAAGGCTAGAAACCATGGGCAATCCATTAGCTCCTAGCACAGTTGGCATACTCGGTTTGCTGAATTTCTCCATCTGTTGGCGCGATGATTGGTATAGGCTCTTGGACCATAATGTACATTTTTTTTGTAAAATAGAGAATAAAAAATATACTTTGAATAAAAAGTAGTGAAAAGTACAACTCCCTCATGACCCAATTTTACTTTGTCAATTCATTTCCAGAAAGCTTGTCAAAAAGTCAAGGCTGATTCCAGTTCAGAAATATAAGAGACAGTGCTATGCAAACACAGGTCTGTGCCAGAATCACCATCAAGGACAACTAGGCTATTTCATCAGTTAAAATTCAGAGAATAAATAGTAGGTATAGATAAGCAGACTGGTAGATACATGATAAATTATAGGTGATAGAAGATAGATGGAAATAGAAAATTTATTAAATTTAGAAAGATGTAGATAAAGAATTAGTTAGTATGAGAGTTAGGTCCTGTGATTGCAGTGGCAACAAAGTTCATGATGAGCCATTGGCAAACAGGACAACCAGTATGAAGAGTGACAGGATTCATTCTAGGTTCCAAAGCCATCCAGGTATAGGGGATTTTGGTACAATCTCCAGTTTGAAGTTGAAAACCTGTGATTCTGTAAGTCAGTGGTATCCCAGAGTCTGGTCTTTGAGCATGCCAATGTCCAAGAGAAAGGTAAAATGAGTGCCTTGGCTGTGGAGGAGGCAACTAGCTTGCCTTGGCTCTGTGTTTCTGCTATTGCCCAGTTCTCAGACAGTTGGATAGGACCCTTAGTGGTGAAAGCATTCTTCTCTCTTCTGAATCAAGAGCTACTCTGTTCTGGAAACCTTGAGACATAGGCAAGAATGTTTCATCACCTAGAGTGGTATCTGCTAGCCCAGTCAAGTTGTCATCTAAAACTTATCTACTTTCACAGTCCTTATTAGTGCTCTGCTAGTAATTACACTAAGCTTTCCTCTATATACATGGAATAGATCTCTAGGTGACCCCATTAAACTTACAAAGAAATGATATTCACCAGGAGGCTATTTGTATTTGACAGTCTGGCCTAAGGTGGAGATGCTGTTGTCCTGTTCATGTAAATTAAGTCTACTACATTTCACCAATTGTTTCACAGTTATTTATGAAATGCCTTCCATGCACAGCCACAGTGGCATGTGGAGAAGGATCTCCTGGAATAAACTGAAGCAGGTGTAACTACTGGCTCTGTCCTTTACATACCTCCAAGTTGAGTTTGAGCATAGAGCTGCCTGACCTGCCTGACTTTTATGTCTCCCACTCAAAGACGAGAAAACGCTCACCTTTTTACTTCAATAAATAGGGCTTAACACAAGCCCAGTGTTGAATCAGTTTGCTACTCCCATTTTCTTCCTTTTCGACTTCAGTTCCATCCTTTTGAGCATCAACTCTGCTGTCTTTAAGAAGAGAAATGCCCATTGATCGTCTTGAGAATTTTTGCAAAGTGTAGTTGTCTTTCTTATTTTCTTGACTTAGTCACTTGCCTCAAAGCAGTAGCCACATCCTACCTGGTATCTTCTGATAATCTTGTCTCTAAGTCAATCAGACCAAATGTGTTAGCCCCTTTATTTAAATGCTGTGACAAACCACCTTGACTACAGCAACCTAGAGAAGGAAAGGTTTAGTGGAGTTAAGGTTCTGACTGAGTAAGAGTCTGTCATGCCAGAAATGCATGCCAGCAAGCGAAGGTGTGGTGCTCGGAGTGGAAATGACAGCTCACATCTGTAACAGCAAGCACCCAGCTCACATCTGTAACAGCAAGCACCCAGGAGAGGGAAGGCATTGAGAAGAGCAGGAGGTTTTGAAACTTCAGAGCCTGCCTGCAGGAACATTACTTCCTCCAGCATGTCCACACTTCTAAAGCTACCCAAAGAGTGCAATCAACTGAGAACCAAATCTTCAAAAATCTAAGCCTGTGGGGGACATTCTCATTCAAACCACCACACCAATGCCCTTCATTTGTCCCAGCACAAAGGTCAGAAGGCATAACTGTGACTGGTCCTGGGCCACAGTTCTACCCCTTACTGTCTTAGTTCCTGAGGACTTACTGCTTCACTGTGGATTTTTCCATTTCTGGCCAACAATGACAGGTGATATCCATATTTATGCCCTCTGATAGAGCAAGCAAAATGTCCGGTTAACAGTTTTTAAGAAGAAAAAATATTTTTTGAGTTTTGTAAATATATTTTTGCCAATTTATACTTAGGAAAACATAAACATATAAAAGGAACTTTGCAGATCCCTGATCCTGATTGAACAAATTGAAGTAAAACATGTAGCTTTTGTATGGAAATATCTGCTTTGATTTTTCAATTGTATATGTAAGAGGAAGCTGCCAAAAGAAACCAGTCCTTTGGTGAACTAACGATATGCAAGAACATTTGCTGCCTGTGCTATGTATGATCCCACACAACATCTTACATGCAAAGTATTCCTGCCATTTCCATGCAATAATAACAATAATTTAATATCTCATTCCCATTTAATGGGAAATAATTCTACTTGTAATTGAGTTATCTTGTATTTAGTTATGACTTCAATTTTAATAAGAACATTTAGGATATTTCTTCCTAATTTTAAAGGTGAGAGACCGGACAGAAGCCCAATGCTTTTGCCTGTGAGATGGAGAATGAATGCCCAGGTCACACAGCAGTAAATATTTCTGACAGCCCTTTTGAAGTCTGAATCCCATCTTTTGGCTGTGCAGTACTTATCAGTGAACATCTAACTTGTTTAAATGTTTCTATCTCTGCAACTCAGAAAACATGAAAGATGCAAAATAAATCTGGTTGTTATAAATTTGGTTTAATATATCAGAACCTGAGCATCCCTAGTGTGCTCTGCAGAACAGTGTTAAATATGGAAGGGATGCAATGTTAGATGCACGTTGGATTTATGAGACCACCATACAGTCTCACATTTCAGGATTGGATGGGGCTTTGAGGTTCTAGGCAGCTACTTCATTTCATTTGGGGCTATTTTCTGACTTCAAAATTCCGTATTTCTTCAAAAATGCCTAACATGATGCTAGAAAATACATTGGTTTATTCTCTTGTGTCAGAATGGATGTTATCTATTATTTCTTAGGTGCTCCTTTTAACAAAATATTTTAGGATTAGGAACTGGTGATAGACCAAAGGTTCTTAATCTCTTTATCTACTAGACATATGGCGTAGGCTTATGATCCACTTCACTCTTGGAAGCAAAGCATCTTTCTCCATATGTGGAATTTGGACTTGGTAGCATTTCTACTGACTTACTTGAAAGTGAGGATGTTTGACAAAAGCTGTGGCTCAAATGTATTTGTGTTGGTGGTCTCTACACTTGCATCTTTATCATCTGGAGAGGTGTTTCCGCGGATGAAAGTATTTGCCTTACAAGCAAAAGGACCTGCGTTCAAATCCCTACAACCCACATAAAAGCCAGGCATGCACATGGTATGTATCTATAATCCCATGTCTCTTATGGTGAGTCAGGAGAATCATGGGAAACTGTGGGCCAGCTGGCTTGATTCATAGGGAAAACAACAAAAAATAGGCCCTGTCCCCAAAAAAGTGAAAAGTAAGGAATATTACCCAAAGTTGTCCTCTAAATCCACCCACCCCAAGAGCATAAAACATATTTCTACACATGAAAGCATACACACACACACACACACACACACACGCGCGCGCGCACACGCACACACACACACACACACACACACACACAGGCACACACACACACATGTATACTACAAATGCTTCATCCAGTTATAGTAAACTTTATTTATTTATTTATTTATTTATTTATTTTGGTTTTTTGAGACAGGGTTTCTCTGTGTAGCCCTGGCTGTCCTGGAACTCACTCTGTAAACCAGGCTGGCCTTGAACTCAGAAATCTGCCTGCCTCTGCCTCCCAAGTGCTGGGATTGAAGGTGTATGCCAACACTGCCCAGGCAGTGTTGAATAATCTAAGTAGCAGATCAAGGATCAACCTTTAAGCACCAAGGAAACTAACAGCTAGAGCCACTCTTTGAGACAGGACAGTTAGTCCGGACGGAGCAGCTGAGACCTATAGAACCCACCAGAGCCTAAGGAAGAAATTGCTGTTGAATCCTCATGCCCTGGGGGCAATAGTTCTGTAGAACACATGATTGATAGTGCTATGCAATTGATTTTCGATGATAAAGAAACATCACCATAAAAAATGTGTAACTGTAACCAAGTCTAATGTTTAGAAATAAAAGTATATATATTTTTAAATTAACAAATCCAGGATATACGTCATTATTCTTCTGTAGAAGTTAAACAAGACTTAGAAACAGAGACTTGGGCTTAAGAAGCACTTGCTAGGGCAGTAGTACACGGTTCACCCAAGTCCTGGAAAATCTCACTTGCTAATTAATTTACTCAGTAAATGTCTTCTGGGCCTGCTTTGTTACAGACGCTCGCTTTCTCAAGATGAAGAGCCCAGTCGCCAAAGTTTGCTCACAGTTTTAAAAAGGGAGACTGAGACAGGCAGTTGGTGAGTAAGAGGAAAGTATGGGGGAAGAATGTGAAGAGACTTTTAAATACCAAAACCTGGAAGGAATCCTGGATTTACTGTGAAGGAACTGCTGATCTGTGTCCTCTAGTCCCTTCTTCAAAACCATTTACATGAAATAGGAAAACAAACAAACAAAAGATCCTAATGCCAGTTTTCTTTTGTATTCAAGGCCACAGAGAGTCAAGAGGGTTTCTACCTGGGTCGGACATCTGGAAATGACAGTGGCTGGATTTGAAATTATGCAACCATACCCTTCACCAGTGCTAAGTTAATCAGATTGCCTGATTTTTATTTCTTTATTGAAAGAAGTTTTACAAATTGTATAACTCAATCCCACGTCCCATTCCTCCCTCCTTGCATCTAATGAGAAGAGAACACTGCGCCGGGCTCCTGCAGTGAGACTCTCCCTACTCAGCCAGGCTGCTTCTTTCATACCCTCTAAGTAGAAATAAGCTTTCTTTGTAAAAACTGCTTCTGGTCAGGATTTAGTCATAGCAATAAGAAAAATAGCCTAGCCACTCCAGCCTATGGATGAAATGTTCTCTCTGCCTGTTTTTTGACTTTTGCCACACGATGCACTCAAGTGGGTTAGAGGGCAGCCTCAGAAACAGTCCTGATCACGGCTGTGGGAGGAAACCAAGTTTCCATTAATACAACTGACCTCGCTCCAAATCTCTGTGCCTGAATACTGGAGAAGCAGAATAGACTCTGTCCCTGTGTTAGAATAGCATTCATTGTCCACACGCCTCTGGCTTAAATGGATAGAACTAAACTGACACTCAAAGCACCTTCCTCTGTCTCACTGGACATACTTCACGTCGGCAGTGGCTACAGACAACTACATCTAACGGACCAGACACTATGATAGGAAAGGTACAGTGGGAGTGGTCCAATTGCTTATAACCTCCAACACTGGGGACAATCAGGCATTCAAGGCCAGCCTCAGCTACACAGCAAGTCTGAAGTCATCCTGGGATGCAGGAGGCACTGTCTAAACCCCACAAAAGAGGTGCTTTGGAGAGTGCTCAGTCTTCTCTGTGATACTTCAAAGTCAGCAAAGGAACAAACAGCCAAGCAAGGCCAAGTCCCTTCTTTGAGATTCCTAGGCAGCTTCAATGTGATGCCCATTCTCTTCCTAATAGACAAGGCTGCCCTGACTTACAGAGTACTCCCAACTTCACTGAGCCAAGTCCTCACAGCACGGGACAGCTGAGCCAAAGTTAACTCAGTGCAATTGCTGGTTCAAATTGTCAATCCATCCCCCATTTAAACCTCTTGCCAGACAGACTCTAAACTGAGGCTTTTTATTAAGACAAAAATCAAATGAAATAAAAGGAAAGCTACACATGTATTAAAACTCTGCTAAGGATTCAAAAAGTCTACTCATATAAAGTCAAAAGGTGTCATGGATTCTTGCTGTCTTTTCATTAAATTTCAGTCATTATACAAATGATTTTTGTTAAAACAACTTCCCTCCCCCTCACTTTTATGTTCATTATTCCCACCATAAGGTCTAAACATTCCACTAGTCAATTTAACTTTGTAAAGTAAAATCACGCATCAATTCACATTTCAGAAAGTAAAATCCTACACCTTGAAAACCCCCAACCACTAACATCACGCAGTGGCTTTCATATATTTCTGTGTGTATGATTACTCACTTTTCCTAAATGTTTTACCCTATACACTTGCCGCATTGTAATAAGAAAAATGAAAAGCAGAAAACCTGTCAAGCAATCAACAACTTGTAATGGATGTTGGAATTTACATACATGTTCTGTTCACATAAAACACTTGGAGGTAAGTGGCACTCCGTGCAGATATGGGGACACCTGCCAGCTGAATGGGTTCCTTGGTACAGCCCTCCTGCAGGTTTTCTGACTCTTTCCAGATGTAAGTTTTAGATATACCCTCCAGCTTTGAGAGCACAGCCATCTAGGAAGCAGGGGGTAGGCTCCACCATATGACTTCCAAAGTCCCTCGGAAGCAATGTTGATAGAAATACATTTGAACTCTTTTTAACAAGACACGAGGAATCTTCCCATAACTCAGGGTGCTTTAGTAGTAAGTTCTTTATCTATTTGTCTATTTATATGTTTATCTAGTTGCATATCCATCAATGCATGTATGTATGTATATATGTATGTATGCATGTATCTCTCTATATATTTGTTTTCTCATTCTAGGCTTCAGTCTCCCAAGATTGTTATTTTCCCATCCTATTGCCCGCTCTGTCTTCTTATCTTTCTATCGCCTGCTTTGCTTATAGTAGAGGTGACAGGACATAAACCAGGAGTTGGAAAGGGTGGCTGGGATGGGGCTGACTTCAGGATGCCCTTTAGGAACTGCTATGATTTCAGTGTTTGCATCTGGCATTCTGTAACTACTGGCCCTCATCTTGCTCTATGTGTGAATTCCAGTTGTCTGATTCATCCTGACATGGGAGTTCTTTACTTCTTTTACTCTGTAGAACTGTGAGGCGATGAAGAGAGAAGGGTCTCATTCCTTGTGGGTTCCCTAAGCAATCTTCATTTTTTCCCATAGTTAAGGATGAGATTTTTCCGATGAGAAACACTGCACTTATGACATAAGAGTTCCATTTCACAACCCAATTTGTGCTTCTTGGATTTTTTCACTCATTTCTCACAATTCAAAGTAAATCCTGAGATTACTAATACAATTAAGGGCCTGGAGAGAGGAAAAACTGCTTATTATGGCCTTGATAACCCTGCACAGAAAACAAGAGGCTCCTCTGTCACGAATTCCAATTTTAGGGTTTGATACAACAATAACAGTGAATAGAAGAAACACAGGAAAGCAGATATGTGTAAGACCATCCACAGCCAGAAATGTTTATCTAGAAACACGGGGCTTTAGTGAGATATCTATCATTGCCTTCTTTCCTAGATTTCAGCTTGGCAGAATAGCCTTATCTGTTGTCTAAGACTCCTGCAACCTTATCTTGGAAAGGTCTCCCCAGTCACACGTACCTTATACTAGAGAGGAAGGCAGCTGATTACATATTTTTTTAACTGAAAGAATTTTTGGAGAACAATGCAAACTGTATTTATACCACAGCCTGCAGAGATTAAGACAAATGGATTTGTCACCAACAGTGGTATTGGGATTGCAATTCTCTTTGTTTAGAAGGAAATACACACATTTATTCTTTCAGAAAAAGCAACCTACAAAAGTAAGGTCTAATTGTTCACATACATGAATTGCCTGCCCACGGGGATTAAGTAGTGTGAAGTGAAGTGAGTATGTATTGGGAAAACATGGCAAGCATATAAATGCCAGAAATGACAGTCACTACTGAACTTCAGAGTCGTAGCTTGTATTTACTTAAAGAGCATAACAGTAATGTTTGCTATTTGTGTTACAATCTAAGATGAGAAAGAATAGACTCCACCAACGCTGGGCTCAGTTGCATCCTTCCCTCAACTCTAAGTTCCAAAGTTGCTTTCTCATGAATAGTCAGCGATCCCAAGCCCACAAGATTCTTTCTGAGCAGATAAAAGACGTTCTCCATGTTTTTATGAAGAGCCTATAAAACAACTACTCAAATTATAATATTTAATTACTAGGTAATTCTGGGTCCTTTGGGGTTTTTACAGAAAAATTGTTTGCAATTACAAAGAATTCCCACATAGCCCTGCCTGTATCTTTCATTAGTGTGCTACCTGATAAACCAATATTGATAAACTGTATAATGCTTTAAAGTTAATGTTTACCTTAGGGTTCATTCTGTACTTTATAGTCTATAGACTCTCACTGATGCTGGTTAGTGTCCGTTACTGCTGTTATCGTACATGATGATTCCACTGCCCTAATTGCTCTCTGGTCCCCATCTATTCTTTCCTCACCCCCTCTACAGCCATGTCCATCACTAGTTATTTTAACTGCTGTGTTCATGGATTTGAACCTTTCTCCATATGTTGCATATTTTTAATAGTATACTGTGTAGTTTTTGCAATTAGCCTCTCTCACTGAACATTCTGTTTCCTATTTCTCTTGATCTTTTCCTAATTCAATAGCTCCTTCTCTTTTCCCACTGAATAAGTAACCCATTACATAGTATCCCACAATTTACTTAATCATTCATCTACTGAATGGAATCTTGGCTGCTGTCATGTTTGGCTGTTATATCTATAGTTTATCTACACGTCTTCCTGATGGTTTTGACGTGGACAGAAGGGATTCATGTAAGCAAATGTCACAGAAAATGGCTATATACTATATTGTAACATGTTTAACTTTTAAAGAGATTATCAGTCTGTCTTGTAAAGTAATTGTGTCCATTTGCTTCCTCAGCAGCAATAAATGGGAGATGCTGGGACTTCAAGTTCCACTCAATATTTGTTGATATTGACCCTACAGATTTTATCAGTCTAATAGGTGTATATGAGCAACTTAACACTTTTTGGAGATGCAATTCTCTGATAACATACAACATTGAACCTTATTTCTTCTGCTCATTTGTCAGTTTTTTGAGGGAATATGTCTGGGTCTTCATAAGATGGTGTTGAGCTATTTTAACAATGTTAAATTAGGTCATTTATTTTCTTGTTGTTGTGTTGTAAGTGTTCTTTGTATATTTCACATAACAGTCCATTTTAAGATGTTTTTATAAATAATCTTCCTCCCAGTCTGCAGTTTGCAGCATTGTTCTCTGAACAAAGTTTTAAGTTTAATCAAATCCAACCTGCTGGTACTTTCCTGGGATAGATTGTGCTGAAAGTGGTATATCAAGGAAAGAGAGAAGGAAAAAAGAAAGAGAGGAAGAAAGAAAGAAAGAGAGAGAGAGAGAGAAAGAAAGAGAAAAAGAAAGAGAAAAAGAGCAAATAAAAAGAAAATGCAGGACCAAATTCAATGTTATTAAGTTTTCTCTGATGGTAGGAAATTTCATAGTTTTGCATTTATGTTTGAGTCTATTTTTGTGAGAGTGTGAGGTTTCTATAGAAACTCAGAGCTCACTTTTTTTTTCTTAATGTAAGTTTCTTGTGGTTCCTGTGTAGCCTGTTGGAATTACTGTCTCCATCCAGATTGCATTTGCTTTTTCGGGTCAGAGAGTAAGTCAGCATAGCTCTACTTCTGGAAATTCTATCGTGTCTTGCCGAATTTCCTTGTCTTCCTTTTTGCAACACCTTGAGGTCTTGACTACTGCTCATTTCTGATGGGCCTTGAAATCCAGTGTCAGTTTTTCAACTTGGTTCTTCTTTAGTGTTCAATTGAGTGTTCTGAATCCTTCCTGTTTCCATTTACCTTCCAAACCACTTTGTCTGTTACCCAGATGAAAGAAAGAAAATGATAAGGACTCTGAACATGACTCAGGTGAATTAGAGATTCCCGTGGGGTGAGGTGGTCTCTCAACTGCAGCGTGTCTTCTCATCTGCACAATGAAGTTTCTCTTTTCAATTCTTCCTTCTTTGAGCCCTTTCATCAGAGGGTAAGTTTCCATGTCTGGGTTCTCTACATAATTTGTTATATCTGTCCATGATTGTTTCATCTGTTGGTCATAAACATTGCTGTGTTGTGGATTTTAAATTTTAGGTTTAGTTGTATAGAAAACCAACAGATATTTTGAAATGAATTGTACACCTATTCACCATTTAGATGTAGCACATCTAAAGGGCTAATTGAAAATAGCAATTAGTATTATAACTCCCAAGAGTGCCAGCAAAAAGTTGAAGACTGAAATTAATATTTTCTACCATCATTTTCACTGAACATCAGGTTGAAGAGGTATGCATCTCTTCAGTGTATTAATTTTCTTTTTCTTTTTGAAATATTATGTGATTCTACAGTTCAGACTGACCTAGAACTCACATGGCTATATATTGTGATAGTCCTCCTGCCTCAGCATCCCTAGTACTGGGATTATAGGCAGGAGCCACCATGCCATATCTGTAATTCGATGTTCCATATTTTAAAGAATTGATTCTAAGTGTTTAGCAATAGCTTTCAGAAATCATCAGAAATATATTTACTTCATTATATTGAATGGGGTTGCTCCCAAAGAAACCCCACTTTTATGGTCCAGAAGGTTTTTTGCTGATATAGGATGGACCTGTGGTCTCAGAGTTAAAAACATCCTTTTGTGAACAAGGAGTCTATCTCAAGCCTTGGAACTGTAGTCGATAAGACTGACAGCATTTGAAGAATGCAGTGTCGTCATTGGCATATTTAGCCAAAGTGAGATTTATTTCTCCAATCCATGGGTGTCTGCATCAAGCAGTATGTTCATTCTTCTTACCCGTGTCCTTTCAGTAGCAAGAGCAGAAAAGACTCCATCAATAGTGGGTGGAGGCAGTTCTTTTATAAATGGCAACTATTAAGCCTTTGGCACATAGATGCCAACCAGTGTCATCTATAAAATTAGGGAGCAGAAGCTCACAAATACTTGGCAACATGACCAACAGAAGCTGTGGCATCAAAGGGACAATGTGGAAAGTTCCTTTAGGGGGTGTAAAGAACACTCTACAATACAGGCAGCTCTTCCAAACAGATGCAGTGTGAAAAAGACAAGTTAGTAAAATTTCCAAAATGGATTTGTGTCTGTGTTTCTTTAAGATACATGCTAAGACCTATGTTTTAAAACACAAGATAGTGAAAATTCCTCTGGGGTTTTTGCTGATCTGAGTATCTTCAAGGAGTCTCACTCCCACTGAATTCCACCATATACACTTCTTTGTATTCAGAACTTTGGGGGAACCTCCCCAATGAAACACCCAATGCTTCTTGTGATTTGCTTCAACTTTGAAATTTGTTGTGTTTTATATGATTGGACTTGAAAGTGTTAAACACATTTATATCATCATTCATAGCCTGCATCAAATGCTATCCGTTATTTCTGTTCAAGTATGTACAGCCATCGCTTGACATCCAAAAGAGTCTGATTCTTCTGTGATAGCTATTCTTGCTGTCAACCTGACATCATATGCAATTAATTAAAAACCTGAGCTTCTGGGCACACTGGAAAGAGATATTTAGTTAACTGTATCATTTTAGGTCCCCAAATCTGCCTTAAATCTGTGCCACACCTTCTCATGGCATGAATTAAAGGATGAGTGAAAAAGAAGCTATTTTTTTTTGACAGCCTGCTCTCATATTTGTAGCAAACCCACTTATTCACTGTTCCTAGAATCCACTTCTTTGGGATCCCATCATATACTGAAAACTAGCTGCGACAGCCAGCTCCAGGTACTGAACAGCTACTGAATTTTTCAACTTCCCATTGGTAGGCATCCATTGTTGAACTACCTGGCTCTCAGTCTGTAAACTACTTTCACAAATCCCATTTAGACATAAAGAAATCTATCTTTTCGACATTTCTCTAAAGAACTCTGACTAATACAGAGCCTTGGCATGGACCACCATCTGCCAATGTCCAAGTACATTATGTAGAAGGTGGTACTTACGTGTAAGGTTCATATCCCCATAAACATGTTCAGTTCTCCCTAGATGTCACAGAATGTCTAATACAAGGTAGGTTCTGAGGAAATAGCTGTTTCTCTGTGTTGTTTAGGGCAAAACAGCTTCAAAATGTGCCCAGTACTAATTCATTCTTTTTAAAAGTATATGTATGGATGGAGCTTATTTGTATGCATGTTTGCTTGTGTGTGTGAGTGTATGGGTATGTAGGTCTATAGTTGATGTCTGGTGTGTTCCTCAATTTTTCTCAATATTTAGGATCTTTTCCTTGACCCCAGGGTTTGCCAATCCCAGTTAGTCTAGTTAGACAGCTTGTCTGGGAGATTCCATCCTTTTCTTGCCCAAGTGCTGGGATTATAGGCACACGTTTTGGTTTTTTTTTTCTTTTATGTGTGTTCTGGAGATCCAGATTTCACATATTTATCCACATAGTTCATCTTCCTAACCTCCTGGTGCATTATTAACAAGCATTTTTTTGTATTTACTTTCTTAAGGTAACTAATATATAGGTAAAAATATTCGCTAGCCGGGTGGTGGCACACGCCTTTAATCCCAGCACTTGGGAGGCAGAGGCAGGCGGATTTCTGAGTTCCAGGCCAGCCTGGTCTACAGAGTGAGTTCCAGGACAGCCAGGGCTACACAGAGAAACCCTGTCTCGAAAAAACAAAACAAAACAAACAAACAAAATTAATCAGAAACATCACACCCAGATCCTTGACTGAAATGCACACCTTCATTGATGGTGAATGTATTCATGGCGTGGGATGAAGTAGGTCTCCCACTCAAAGCCTTGCCTGTTACAGAGGTAGCCAGGACCAGGTAACTGCCTTTATGCTTAATTGAGTATCTTGAGGGTAAACTGTTATGGATCTAACATCCCACCCAGATGAGTGAGCCAGTCCCATTCCTGTATAGAGGGGGAGCAAATCTTCCAGTTCTCCTGGGAAACTCCAGTTTATGCTCAGTGTTCTGGGAATTGTAACAGCATTCTCTTCTCCTTTTAGTGAACTAAATGTGAGAGTTTAGAAATAGAAATACCTTTCTTGTATGGTCAATCTATATATGTGGCCCCCGTGCCAACCTAGATTCATTGTATCATCCAGGCTAGGCTCAAACATCCTGAAATCTTCCTGCTTCACCTTCTCAAATTCTGGAATTACAGACCACTGTCTTTACATCTGTGGCCTAAAGAATTACAGCTCTGTTTAGATTTCCCTTCCTTGGTGTATAGTTACAGCAGCTTTTATATTAAACTTGTGAACTGCTTTGATTCTGATCTATTATTATCACCTGACCATGAAATAAGATTGTTCCTGAACTTTGGGAACGTAAAGTACATAAGTATGTATGGACATTTGACAAATGAAGGTGACATGGTGATGCACTCCTGTGATCATGGTCCCCAAGAGACAGAGAAAGGAGGCTCTCTGCTTAGGGACTACCTAGGATGCATAATGAGTACTTGTCTCAAAGAAGCAGGGGCTGAGTGTGGAGCTCAGTGATAGAACCCATGTCTCAAATACTCAAAACCCTGGGTTTGATTCCCAGGAAGATGTGAAATCCTAAAATGTGGAAAGGTGAGGCAGGAGAATTGCCAGAAGTTTGAGGCCAACCTCAAACACATGAGATCTAGGCCAGCCTAGACTACAACTTAAGACCTTGCCTCACAACAGCAAATAAAGGTAGATTATGAACCTCATCCTCTGAAAGAATGTGCATATCTACATGTAAATTAAAACAAGTAGTTGGTTAGTTGTTGAAAACAATTAGAGTTTTATAATCAAAAATACACAACACAGAAATTCTGTGTAATATATCTCCACCCTCTGTTTCTAAGTGACGAGACTGAGTTTCTGAGATGGGCTGGCAAGGGTTTTTATAATGGCAGTTCCTAACTGCAAAGCAAACATCATTTGAATACACGTTTGTACAGGGAAGGACTGGAGACCAGACTATCCCAGGGAAGAAAGTTTAAGAATAAAAGTATTATTTTTTTTTCGAGTACCTTGATACAGCATGACAAGGTTTAGTAATTATAGTTTATATTGAATTGTTATAGGCATGATGTTCAAAGAGAAAGAGAGAGGAGTCCACACTCAATTTAAACTAAAGTTCTCCATCTGTAGGTCTTGACCTTCTTGGGTCAGAGGGGTCAAATACCATATATCCTGCACATCAGATATTTATATTACAATTTATAACAGTAGCAAAATTATGGTTATAAAAATAGCAGTGGAACAACTCTATGGTTGTGGTCACCAAAACATGAGAAAAGATCATAGTGTTAGCAAAGTTGAGAACAACTGAGCTAGGTGGATAGTCTTTAGAAAACTGGCTGGCGAACTTTGAAAAGGCATCAGTAGCTTCTTAGGGATGCCAATGAGAGAAACTGACCCCAACCTCTCTCTGTTTCTGAACATGCTATCCAGAGACCTGAGCTTAAAAAGAGTCTGGAAGTTACAGTAAAAAAAAAAAATGTGTCTCCCTGACCCAACACCATAGGTACAGACCACTCGGATTTCACCTCCTTCCTAACCCCTGAGGAGAAGAGAGGCCTAGATATGAAAATTGGATTCAAAATGATAAGCAAGGAGGCAAGCCTAGGACACAGACTTGAAAGGACTGAACCTGCCAGAAAGAGAATATGTTTATGAATCCTCTATAGCAGAAGCTGTGACAGGGTTTAGCCGTCCTTCTAGAAAACAAAAATTAATTTGCTTTGGCCAAATTAAAATTAATTAAAATTATGCAATGTTGCCCTTGTGTTAATTTTAACGGTGAGGTTGTTGTGATTTAAGGCTACAATTAGTTCTAGTGTTTGAAAGAGAAACTCTGTAATCGAGACAGGACATTTTAATAATCCTGGTTATAAACATTTAATACATCATCTTTAGGGACTCACAAACACATTGTAATTAACTTTTACAACTGAAATAAATCAGATTGCATTAGCATATTGCAAAGGAAAAATCATTTGCATGATTGAAAACAGCTCAGAAAATTATGTACAGCAGACTTCATACAAACACCAGAACTCACTTTTACCAGGTTTCTTCCGGTGGGGAAGTATTTCAGGTAAGTCCAGTTATAGATTCTCTAGATAATTCTAGCTTTTGCTATAAAAGGAAATTGTCTGGTTCTGAAGAAGCAGCAAAAGCCATCCTGTGGTTGGTAGCACCGTGGGCCAACTGTACTGTAATGTGATTAGGTGATATAAATAAAAGCATGGCATGCCCTTGCTGCTTGGCTATTATCCTGTGAATAAGCAATACAGTCAGGAGAAGCAAGTTCTTATTTATGTATCACTCATGTGTTTAGGAAGGTTGATACGAGATTTATAACATGTTTCGACGGCTAATACCCCCGACCGCTTGCTGGAACGCCAGCACTTTTCCTGAACAGTCCTTCTGTGATTGGTAAAATGCTATTTCCCAGGCTCATATGACAGAGAGGCGAATGAAACCATTGCTTGTTAAACTAATTAGTCTTTAAGCAAAAGGATTTCTGGCCACACAGTGCAGCTGGATAGTTTTAACATGATGTGCCAGGCATGTGGATCATGCAGAATGATTTTGCTTTCCTGGGAGTCATGTGAGTAGGGCAGTGGTCAATCACTGATCTGCTGCTTCTGGGTTGCAATCCTTTAGTTTCATCATTAAGTTGCTATGTGACACTGAGTTTTCTACCTTAGTTTCTCTATCTGTAAAATGGACATATAAAGTTTTATTGAGGGATGTTTTGTGGGGATTCAATGGGATAATGTGTTCTATTTATATACAGTGATATCTGAAACAGACTAAGGAGTAGATAAATATTAGCTAAGATTACTGTCAAAATTACTTCTCTTGGGTCACTCACTAGTCAAGAGAAGATAACAATCACAAATAGGATGTTTGGGAGCTGGTATTTGGCTGCTTGAATTCTCTACGAACCTTTCCAAACTATGAAATTGATCCCCAACCCTGCAGTCACTTAATTAAATAAAGCCTTCATCTACAGCCTGCAAAATGTTATCATCTTTGCAAGAAAGTGAGACCTGGGAACTGAAATCAGAGTAGGTGGCACATAATCTTAACTATGGTAGCCTCATCAAATTAGGAAATGAGAGTAAGGGGCCTGTCCTATCTCTAGTAGGTTCCCAGGCATAGTAACTCCTCACCGTCATGTGACAAAATGCTACAAAAGGAGGGAAGAAGAGGAAGGAAGGGAGCAGAAAAGAAACCTACATCAGCCAACAAATAGAAATCCTAAGTTGTAACTGACTAGAGAGTCACCAGTTATCAATCCATACTGGATCTAAAACAAAATGAGGCAGCAAGGACAGTCATCATGACATGGATGCACCAACACTCTCTTCCCAGGACACTTCTCAGCCCAGTCCAGTCCCTTTCAGTTACATCACCTTTATAATGAACACTTAAATGGCAATGATGCCACTTGCATGGACTCATGGGTGTGGATGAGTGAAGGCAGCTTAAATGCTGTCGCTGTGAAATCACACAGGACGTCGATGGCAGGGGGGTTTTTCAGCCAGTTTCAATAAGCAGGAAGTGAATAATTTAATTCCTAGAAAACACTTCTACTCAGATTTCTATCCCAGCTCTAGTCATAAACTCTAGTTGAACTGGACATATAAGTCACTCTTACGGTCCTCATATGAGTCTTACATTCTGCCTGCCTTTGAGAGAACACTTCGACATCTCTAACGGCAATCTCCCCATTTCTCTTGAGACTATTGTTTATTGACTTAAAGGAGCAGTAGCTTAATTAACAGAAGAAATAAAGCCTACTGCATAATTAACTAGACATTTACCTAAAATCAATAACCTAATTGCCACACCTAGGTAGAGAATAGTGGGATTCAACTGAAAACAATTCCATTCATATCTACATGTTGAACAACGTGGCTGTTAGTTCAGTTCGTTTAACAGACTATCCAGATCTGTAAAGTGATACTTTACTGAACAGTCAATTAATCCTTTCAGTACAGGAAAGATAGACAATCAAGAGCCACAAGTGTGTAGTCTTCTGGAAGGTCATGCTTAGCAGCCTGCTGTTCTGAGTAGCTTCTCAATAAGCATAGACTATGAACATGTTTCAATGCATGCTTTTGGACACGGGCTTTTTACCGACTGTGAATACCACGCAAAACTGTTGTAGACATGGAAAACACCCATTTGACCTGAAGCCTGTTTGTGCAATGGATTTCTCAATTGTGTTTCCTTATTGACTGACACACATCAGTCTACTTCAAATGGAGTTCAACCCAACCAGCTCTATAAATAAAATATACTCAGGGCTTTTAATTAAATCATGTGAAGAATTACTTCTCATCTAGGAGAATGGATTATTACATTTGTCTAAGCCTATGGGTCAATGCCCACAAGGTTTAAAGTTCAAGTGGAATGAAGGATCCTTCAGTCTGCTACCTTCTCAGAGTACGTTTCAACCCTCCTATCCTACACAATTGGATGTGAGGTTTTCCAAGACTGAAGTCATTTCCTGATTCACAAAGCATTTCATTTCCTAAAATACCTTCATAGATTAGTATGGCCTCTCATATCTAGATACTTTCAACCTTGACATTTTAACTTTATACCACAATACCTCAAATTATCTGTAATAATCATGGTGCCAGCCCTCGTCTGGGCAGGAATAACACGGGACTCATACACAGAGAAATGGAGGAGACCGGGTTTTCTGTCAAGGTGATGATGAAGGCAGACCAATAAGAACAAAGCGTCAGTATTCAACAGGAGCTTTGTAGCCTGACATCTCTCAGAGACTGGTTCTTGAATTCTAAAGCAAAGAAAGCACAGGAATGGACAGGCTCATATTTAATTATCACTCAATTGTAAGATAACTTTTTGTTTGATTTCAATGTGAATGTGGACATCACAAGACAACAGTCTCACCAATTTCTGTTAATCTGTCATCACAGGTCATTACTGATGCACTCACTGGGCTTTCCACGGTCACCTATCTCAAAATAGCATGATTTCTCCACAAGTCTTTGAAGTGTTGACAGCCCTAGATTCGCCTCAAGATCTTAATTAATCTTTTTTGAATTTAATAAAGAGAGACATATTAGTTCGTATTTGTATATTATAATGATTGTGTTTTAACATACTTTATATTATTGATCTTAAATTATTGTCCTGTGGCAGATTCGTAAGTTTTTTCTCAAGTTTTCACAAGAATTCTTGAGCATATCGACTGGAAGGACCTGTGTTACAGACTCTACAGAGAATGATGCTGCTATCCTTCTGGCTTTGTATACACTGCAGACACTGCTCATGTCTCACAGCTTCAACTCTCAAGGGTGGGCTCAACTTCAGAGTCTTTCATGTCAATGCACTATTACCAACTGTTAAGGCAACTACTGCTGAGATATCCCTCAAAGTCTGGTGGTGCTGAAGCTTAAAGGCCTTGAAAATGTCAGGACTAAGGGAAGAAAGCAGAGTTGCTAAAGGCATACTTTTTAGGGGTATAGTGATAGCAAACCTCCGCCCACCTTGTTTCTTCCTTGTTTGTTTGTTTTGCTTCCTGGCTACCCTGAAGGAAGCCATTCTCTGCCACAGGTTTCTGCCATACCGTGCTGTGCTAAACGGTCAAAAGCAACCATGTACTCGACAGTTCAGAAGCCATGAACTAGGTAAGCTTCGTCCCTCTGAGTTAATAATGTATTACAAGCATTTCTCTCAGTATAGAACAGCTGAGCAGCAGACCAACTGGTGTTCGCTCTGAGTCTTCTCTGCTTGGCAGCACCCACAGGGTGATGTTTCTGTGAATAGGGATCATAACAATAGCTATGGTTTGTGGGGTGCCAGGTTCTTTACATATGCTTCATCCCCAAGATCCCCCGCCTCCTCGAGCTGGGTGTTATTGCTACTTAGAATAGCAGAAAACAGCTTAGAAGGTGGTAGAGCTAGTTTTCCAAAATCCCTACTTTTTTTCCCCCATCCAGTAACATCAACAATTGCATTTTGTTTGAGTTAAGAAATAATAAGGTCACATATGCTCACGGACCCCCATCGTCATTCACAGATACAAACATGAGCGGCTTGCTGCTGTTCTATGTGGCACTTAGCATTCAAATCTCCATGTGGCTTCATGTGTACTTATCTGATGCTTTACTGCTACTGTTCAAAATGAAAACAAGATTAAGAGGGAAAGCCAAGGCATTACGGTGAAAGTGAACGGAATGCTTTTGTCAGGGTTATTTCCCTTCCTGCCAGCTCTCTCCAAATTGATGACAAAGAAATGCTCGAGTCCCCCTTTTAGGCAAAGTTTTGTGCTATTATCCTTAGGTGACAGGAAGGTGACTGAAACTACTTTCACTTTAGAGTCCACTGTCCTGTGTGAGAGAGAAGCAGTTGTCAAAATGATTTCCCCCAATCAAATGAAGAATAGTCATTGCAACTAATTTTATCCATTCATTGTGTGTTTTTCCAATTGACTTGCAGTACTTAATTTTCAAATTTTTTTTCAAAATGAGTCAAATATTTTATTTATCATGTTAATTAAGATGGTAGTATTATATATATATATATATATATATATATATATATATAGCTGGTTCACAGGAATTTTCAGATAATTTTCAAATTTTTAACCTAACTCCGAAGTTTAATCCTTGTCATTGACACTTTGCCACTGGACACTCGGGTAACCAAGGCAAAGAGAGTTGAAGCGAATTTCCCTAAAACATAACGAAATGGTGGTAGAGATGAGATTCCCACATAAGGAAGTGCACCAAGCCACGGTGACAGCTAACTAAGTGAGTCTTCTAACAGTTCTCTGAGTCTGCAGCTGCAGTGATGAAGGAGTGGTGGAAACAACAGGCCACGTTCTCTGGTGGTGGAGGGAATCCTATAAAAACACATTGCATCACACAAGCATGTCTCTATTACCTTGGCTTTAACTGTTCCGAGTGATGTGTCATTCTGCATTTAAGATTCTCTTTTTAACTACTTCTCAGTTGAGATGTGGAAGAGCCAGTGAGAAAGATCAGGGGCATTTGGCTTTCATATAAATATTAAAATGTCCATGAATATTTTCTACTGAAAAAAGTGACCATAAGTGGTCAGAGCAATTTCCTTTTAAAATAAGAAGAGTATCATAATCTAGGAGCCAGTGAACTTGGAAAGTATTTTCGTGTGTTTGTGGTAGAACCCATGTTTATGTGTCTATAGAGCTGTGTGTTGCCTGATTCTGATAATGTGTTTCTACATAGAAACACTCTGTGAACATCATGAAGTGTGCTTACACCAACAGAGAACTACAGTGTCCCAACAGAAATCAAACTAATGGGACCTGGTTTGTGTATGTCACCATTATTGAACAAACACCCTCATGTCTGAGACTGTGCATTGGTGTATTTTTTTAGTTTCCTCTAACCAAAGAGGTACAGTTAAGATAAAAGGAGGATATTATAATGATTGACCAGTTTTTGCTTATTGAAGTGAATTTTTCCTACATATTTTCCATGACACAGTGAACTTCGCCTATATTGAACTGCATCTGGTGGCCAGGATAGTATTCATATTCAAAATAATGCTTCCTTCATATTGATTTTCAATAAGTGATTGTTTTTTCTTGGGAACTTATCTTTGTCCATTTGTGTTCTCATAGCAAAAATACCATAGATGATGTATTAATCAGGGTTCTTTAGAGTAATAACCAGAACTTATAGAATGAATCAATTTCTCTCTCCCCCCCCTCATACACACACAGATACACTGACACACACACACATACATGTATATATATATATACACATATATGCATATATGCATATATACACATATATACACACAAATATATATAATATATATATGTATATATATATATATATATATATATATATATATATGCTTTATTAGAATGTCTTAGAAGCTGTAGTGCAGCTAATACCTATGAATGGAAAGTCCAAAAATTCAGAAGTTGCTCAGTCTATAAGGCTGGATGTCTCAGATGGTCTTATGATGGTCTTAAGTAGACACTGGAATTCTGAGGAAGAATGCTCTAATGCCAGGGAAGGAATTGACTTAGTAGAAAGGTGAGACCACACAGACATAGAGCAAAAGCTTCCTTCTTCTGTGTCCTTATATAGGCTTGCAGCAGAAGGTGTGACCCAGATTAAAGCTGTGTCTTCCCGCCTTAAGATATGAATTAGAAATGAATCTTCCTACTTCCTATGTCAGATTAATCAAAAATTCTTCATAGGTGTACCGCCTATTATTGGTTTTAGTTAATTCCATGTGTAGTCAAGTTGATAGGCAAGAATACCCATCACAGATGAGTAACTTATACATAAAAGAAATTCTCTTCTCATGGTCCTAGAAGCTGGGAAGTTCAAGATTAAGACAGAAGCAGATTTTGTCTGATGCAGATGCCGTCCTCATTTTAACAAATGGAATCATCTATGTATTGGTATGGCAGAAGTGGTCAGCAAGCTCTAGAGCTTGCTTCTTTCTTTCCTTCTTTCTTTCCTACTTTCTTTCTTGACTGTACAGTTTTCAGATTCATCATAGCCCCCACCCTCCTGATCTAATTATTGCCCCAAAGGACCTACTACTTAGCACCATTGAGTCTTGGAATGTTTTCTAACATGAATTTCTGGAATGGGATCCAAATGTTCAATTAAAACAAGATATTACTTAAATAGGTAGAATTTATTTTCTTGTGTCTTACATTTTTAACAACTTTATTTTTATTTCTAATGCAAATTAAAATATTTGAATGATTTTGAACATTAGAATCCCTGTTTAAAATGCCTTTCGTCTTTCCGTTGGAATTCTGAGATCATCTGAGGCTTTTAGCCAATGTAAAACTGCTCTTACTTGAAATGCACTGGAATGTGCTTCTGCTGATAGATGGCTACGTTTATTACTTGGATAACATCTCGGATGAGCCATTACAGATTTGTATCTACGTTGTATTCTCTGACTAAGAAAAACAACAATATTCATGTATTAAAACTGAATAATGCTTACAAGGGACTGAGCCACAGCAGAGGGAAGGCTCTTACACTGCCAGAGTCTGTACTGAAGGAGACAGGCTGAGAGCGGGTAAGGATGGACCACAGAGCGAGAGATTCATCGGACACAGAGAACAATGACTCCATACGCAGAAAGTCAGGAATCAGAGTTGTGAAGAATTGGTCAGTGGATGCAAGTCATGGAAAACTATGCTCTGTCTACTGGCTCCCTAAGAACACTTTTCTAGACAGAATTCTGAAATAAGGAGGATCTTTCCAAAGTCTGCAGACCAGTCTACAAGCAATTCTGTTACAGGAGATATGTAAGATCTTTGTGATGAAAGCTCTCAACACACTGGTTTTTCCTTGAAATCCTCCTTTTCAAGAGTCACTACATTTTTGCCAGAAATAAATGCTACAGTTTTTCCTGATTTGATCAAACTGGAGGCAAGTTATGTTCTGATATGATAGTCTCTGCAATGGGAAGACTCCAGAAGCTGAAGAGGGGGCCTGATAGGTGGGCTTTCTGGTGTTCATCATTAAAAGAGGCCAGTTGCAGCAGTATCGCTTTTAAAGTTCTAGTTTTTCCAATTGTATGCCATTCCTCCACCTACCCTCCATAGTTTCTTTCTTGATAGCTGTTACTGTGTATCCATAAGCCTTGCCTTACCTGTCCCCGGGGAGGCTTTCTGTCTTTAACCCTTTAAGGGTATTGGTTCCCTTTGCCGGGACTTCACTTTTATCTCATTGGACCTTAACTAGCCACACACACACACATCCCAGCTAATCTTTCCAAATTAGCATAGCAGCCGCTCAGGAGGTTCTCATTAGATGAGCAGCTGAGATTTATCAGACCTCATTTGCCTAATATGGAGCCTAACTTTGGGCACCTGGCCCTTGCAGTAGGGGGTAAGGGAGAATAGGAACAGGTCTTTTGTCACTGCTCTGCAGTCTCACTAATTTGCTCCACCTAATAAAATTACAAATGGATACAGCTTTATTCATATTGCCTTTATAGGTTATAATAACCTTGCTACCCCATAACCTCCTGCTAGCTGAATTAATCAGATCATATTAATATTTCTTCCCAGTTTCTTTTAACTGGTTCTTCTCTTAATTAAAGGGGCCAAAGACGTAAACAGGGTAGGTGAGTAGAAGCGTGGCGTGGAGTTATAAACAAGGCTCATTAAAAAGATGGATGTGCAGGCAGACTGCAAAAATTGCTTACTTTGCAAGTGTACATTTTGTAATTTCCTGACGACTAAAAGAACTAATGCCAGATCACACACCCCTCCCTTTCTCCCATGTATAAAAGATGATAATTTTTGAATGCTGGGGTGGGGATGGCAAAAACCAAGCAACCTATTTATCAACTCACGGAAAAGGCTTTCACATCACAGGACTACTTCCTGTTCTACAAGCCTCCAAAGGCCAACAGTAGACGGAAAAGAAACCAACAGACTGGGTAGTGATCTCAGTGCGAAAGAAAACGCAAAAGGATGAGAAGATTTGAACAGAAAGCATCCAATGTGCCAAACTACCGTCAAGTTCGAAAACAAAACTGAGGGCCTTCTTAACTTTACGTCTTCACAGCACACACGTGTTCTCGGATTGCCTAGGGTGCACATATGTTCTCTTGAACAGAGTACAACAGAGATCTACATCTTTGCATGGGGACAATAATTTTTAAGTTAAGGAATCCCCAATCTGAAGCTTCCATGCCCTTAGGACTACAGCAACAATAAATCTGTAAATAACTTGATTTAGAGATTTTTTTAATTCAGATGTGTCCTACATAGATCAGGACACTATCTCCCATAGTGTACCAAACAGTAACCTTACACAATATTGCTGCATAAACATGCTCTGGCATATAGAGCATATATTTATGCTACATATTATTTAAAGAATATGTTTCCATTTTATACATTATATGTTTAGAATATACAATTTACATTAGCTTTGTATTCTACACAAAGAATGGTTCTCACCCTACCATTCACAAAAATCTGCTCACAATCACTTAACTAAGCAAGAAAGTGCCAGTGGGTTTCATTCATTTATTTTTGGGGGGGGGGGTATTATTGTTTTGTTTTCTTGCAGCAATTACCTCAAAAGCCCAGGCTTGTGCTCCCCCCTCTTCCATCTCCTTTCTCAACAAGAGAGAAAGTCATTCTGACAGCATGATGCACAGCCAGGCCAGGGAAGACCAGGCTCCTTCATGAATAAATTAGAGATGGAAGTTTAACAGATCCCTTGCATGTGGATGGAAGAATCTCGTCCTAATTTACCTAAATGCTTTGAGTAGAAGGAAAGGAAATATAAGAGGCCGAGGGGGAAAGGTTAAAATCCCTGTTTAAATCGAAGGTTTTTTTTTTTTTCTTTTTCTTTTTTTTTCTCCAACGTACTGCAACCCATGGGTGTTGCAATGTAACTATCAATTTCTTTCTCAAATAGTTAAGGGATAATCCAAAGGAAAGACAAGTTCCTTCTGCCTCTACCTCTGTTATAAGAGATTCGTGTTTGTGTGTATGTGCATGTGTTTGTCTGTGTGTGTCCGTGTGTGTGTGTGTGTGTGTGTGTGTGTGTGTGTGTGCTCCTGTCTGTATTATCTATGGCGATCTGTCTATCCCTCTGCCTGTACATCACAAATGCTTATTTAGAGGCGGAACAATATTTGTTTAAGATCTTTATTTTCCAGTGGTTCTTAAATTCTATGGAAAGGGCATTTTTCTTCAAGCACTTCTAGGTTATGTATGCTTCAGCAAGTGACCTATCACTCTGTGTTCTCCATGAGTGAGTGCCAGGCAAGCATGCCCTGAGATGTACTGTGGTGCACAAGATGGGGTGTGTGGTCAAAATACTAGGTTTTCCATACAGGATTAGACCACTTGGCTCATGGTTTTGAAAACCTGCTGATGGCCCAGTCTATTTTCTGATGCTTCAGAATCCAGGAATGAACTTTCATGATGACGCCAGCCCCTGAGATGCCCCTGTGGAAAATGGGCAAGTGGAATCATTTTTCTACATATATGGTTTCTAGAGGGTTTTGGCTTCTCTACTCTGTCTGGTAAGCTCACCAGCAATTGCTGCACTGTCGCTGTACACAAGTTGCTAACTCTTGGGGTGTGAGATAGGAGGTCTGCCTTTGTCTTCTTGGTCTTTCTTACCTTTGATGATTAGGAAAGTTATTGAATCCCATGTTCTGACGATACTGGAGCTGAAGCAGAAAGCTGGCATGAACAGTGCAAGAAACTCTTCTGTGTGTGGAGGAAGCCACAGCAATCCAGTCCATCCTTACTCATTTTGCTTAGTTTTCATTGTTGGCAGTCTTGTTTTTCTATTTATTTAGCCATAGACTGAAGAAAGGAAGAAAAAAGAAAGAAAAATGAAAGCCATTCTGTTCTTTTTTTTTGATCCACTATTCCCTATACATTTGAGGAAAATACCCACGAAGATTATAAATATACTTTCCTCACGGCAGATATCATTATGAATGCCTATTGTTCTTAGTGCGAATCAAAAAAGCTCAGGAGTTTATTCTGGGGTGCACAAAACACTCATCTGACTACCAAGCATTTTGATTTTTTCTTGAATTTTTCCCAAGTTTTGTATCAGTTCCTTAGATAACTTTTGGATAATTCTCACCATTTTTAGGCCAACCCTGTGTACCGTTCTTTAATGTAATAACAACTCAGATTTAGTGTTAAAGAAACTTGGTCGTAGGATAGGAGACGTTAGGTCAATTGTGCTTGGTTTGTTTGTTTGTTTGTAGTCAAATGAATAGTTTCAGAACATCTACAACCCAACATTTGAAAATTCAGTAACATTTAGCATTTGGGTGTACTAGAGTCTTTTCTTTCTTTTTTTCTTTTTTCTTTTGCCTTTTTCCTTTCTTTCTTTCTATCTTTATCTCACTTTTTCTTTAACTAATTAAAAATTGTTCTTCCATGCAATTTATTTTGATCATAGTTATCCCCATAACTCCCCTCAACCTCCCTTTCCCTCCCTACCTCCCCCTTTCTCTCTTCATTCCCCTTTCTTCTTAGGAAGATAAAAACAAAATATTTTTCTCAAGACTTCCACAGACTACCTATATTTATTTTGGATGCTGAAATTCCTTTATTTCCTACTTTGAATCATTCTCCCACCCCTCCCCCCCACCCACTAAGAACTGACTTTCTCTCTGTTCCTCTCAGTGTTTTTCATGAGAGGAGTATGTGATTTCATGAACCTTCCATTCAGCTTGCAACTTCCTCTAAGCAAAAAGACAATAAATAAACAAGAAGATAAGACAGTCTCTTTGCCTGACCATCCCCTTCCTTGGAACTCTGGAGCAACCAGAACTATATTCTTCAAATATTCTTTGAATATTGGCCTGAATTAGAATCTGCTCCAACTCAGTGAGTCCGAAGTCTGTGTAACAATATATAGCAAACAGGAGGCCTGCTGACACATGTGGATGTCATATTTTATACATGTGCATGTATAAAATTTTTGTACATATGTGTATACATATACAACAGAACAAAATACAAATTCTTTTCAGCACTTTTGGTAAACCAATCTTGTTGGCTACACTGATGAAGGTTGCAGGTAATTCTGTCCACAGTTCTCTGAAAGATAAATGACCTCCTTCCCAAGGACACTTGGCCAGGTCTGAGTGTAAGTGTGTATGTGTATCCCTGCACGTGTGCGTGTGTGTGACTGTTTTCTGAAGATCTGACAAGGCATCTCGATCATTTCCTGGTTTTGAGGCCGACCCTCGGCCATGCACACAGCCCCCCTCTCTGAACTGTTATTATTCTGTCTTGAGGCCTTCTTTGGCCAGGATGTTGCTTCATTTCCACCTTTTGTCTCTGCCTGAATGTGAATGATGCTCTTTCAGCAATATCCAGCCGCTTAAACTCCCTGCTGTTGCCTTACATAAATATACAACACCCGTCTCGCCCTATAACTCACTTCAGGCCTGGAAAAATAGTGACTTCCTTTATTGGTCCGATTCTCTGGCAATTCCCAACAGCTGTATGTTCGCACCTCAGAGGATCCTTATCTTCAGCTTTCCATTTGTCTCAGCACTATTCCCGGGGATTGCCAATAAAAATGATTCCCATTTTTATAACCCCTGAGAACACAGGAGCCAGCTTTCCAGAGAAACCATGTCCTTCCACCATCCCCCAAATAAACAAACAAAACAAACCTCGGGACTACTTAAGAAAAAGGTGCATTTTGTCTTCAAGAGAGATGACCAGAGGAGCTCAGTGCATGGGGACTCAGTAAAACGTGGAGTGTGGTCCCTAAACACATTAATTACGGTCAAGAAAATCTGTGTTTATTTCCCTCCTCATGAGAATAAATTGGGAGCTACAGCATGTGATTATTAAAGTAATACGTGCTTAGAGGGTATATTCAGTATCCATCTATGTAGGAGGCTTACATCTCTACAGGATATTATATGTTATTCCATATGCTTTATCAGTTCATTTAATCATTTTTCAATGCATCTGAATTCAGGGTTATTTTAAAACACATTGTGGGTGAGTCTATTGACTTTGCTCTGTGTTGGAGATACAGAAAAGAAAGACGTGTACTTTTGAAGCTGAAATGACTGTTCATAAAAACGTAGTCTCATCAATAAAGAGTCTTTATCTCATTAGATTCAATAGGCCTGAGCTTGGGCTGTGCAACTTTCTGATGTGGGATTTGGGGTAAGGGACATTATCATAAAGCTGAGCCTCGGTACACCACATCTGTCAAACCCCTCCCCAATCTGTTAAAACTGGGAAATGAAGCATTCACTAAAATGTGAAAGGCTCCAGAGTGCCTGAGAGGTGGGAGTCACACGTTAAGTCTTCTCTCCTTCGTGATGAAGTTCTGATCCTGACAGACAAGTCTGGAAGAAGAACATTCAGAGGGGGTAGGTAGATGTGTGAGATTTACAAAGTGTTACAAGACTGTGCCCAAGGATAAAAGAGCAAGAATATTAGCCACTCATACGCCAAACTGCATCCACCAAAGGTACAAGTGAAGGGGTAGGGGCGGTGGCAGGTACCAGTCAATGTGTTCCCTGCTTCTCATCCTGGAGTTCTCTGTAGGAGAAGGAAAGGAGACTGGTGGCTACTGAGCATATGAGCAAGCGGGCTTGCTTGGGAACTCACTTGCAATGCTTAGCGTCTTTATAAGTATGGGCTTTTTTTTTTCCTGCTTCTCCTTTGCCTACCTGACTTCACTGCAAAGCATGAATGATAATCTTGCAATTGACTTCAGCTGTGCTCCACACATTAAGCCTGCCCCAAAAGATAGTTTCTAAACAAACAAAAATCTTCCACTTAGCATGGGTGCAAACATAAAGGTACGGACTTTTCTTTCTAGCTCTCTCTGTGTGGAACTGTGTAAGGAGGCTGAGTTTTTAAACCAGATTGGAGCCACATCTCCAAAACTGTCTCTCTGAAGGAGAGGTGATGTCATTTTCCGTGCAGCATCATTAATAGCAGCCCAGGGTATTGCGTTGTCATTACCTCAAGCAGCTGTGGAAAGAACTTAGCATTTTCTCAGGGTCAAAGGTTCCCTTCTCAGTGGGGAAATTTTTCTGCTCTAAATGAAATGTTACGAAATACATTTTTCCCCCAGCAAGCTTTGCACCATCGAGAGCTGTTTTATTTATCTGACTGTTGTGAGTGTTGTAAAACATGCTGTTTCACATGGTAACACAAGCTCTTTTTAAGAGTGTGCCCTGAGTATTTGCAATTGTTATCGGGCCCAGATGTATCCTTCTGTCATCCTGAAGCTCTGCTAGTTGGCTCGGATATACAGAATGTAATTATCTCAAAGGCCGTCATGCTAAGTGTGCAGAAACATAGGACTGAGTGTAACCATTGGTTCTCTCCTGCCCACCCACTGTCCTCAAAGAACCTGTGACAAAGAGTAAAACTTACTGTTTATGGATTCCAAAGCTATTCAGAATAGGACAGACCGAGGTTTTCATAGAGCTTTGAATGAGAGCTGAGGAATATTGAGCTGAGGAAAAGAGAGAGATTTCAAAGAAGAAGAAAAAAGTAAACTAGAAGCAGAAATAAGTTGGCCTCTGAGAGAGAGAGAGAGAGAGAGAGAGAGAGAGAGAGAGAGAGAGAGAAAGAGAGAGAGA
>JADRCC010579433.1:0-14880 GCA_019843855.1 Hylomyscus alleni
TATCATCTTGTTCTGGAAATTACCATCCTCTTTCTCTAAGCCAGATAACAAATTTTTGGGAGACCACAAAGTGTCCATACTTTGGTCTTCCTTCTTGAGTTTCTTGCGGTTTGTGGTTTGTAATTTGTGTATTCCAATCTTGTGGGCTAATATCCACTTATCAAAGAATGCATGTCTGTTCTTAAATGTTCAGTATCCTTAGTCATCTGGGAAATACAAATCAAAACAACTCTGTCAGCTGACAACTACTTTTCTGTTCTTCCCCGACTATAAGATCTATTTCCTCTCTGCGGATATACAGTCCCATGTTTACCATTTGTTTGTTGTTTTTATTTAATATTGTTGTATTTTCTCAACTGGCCTGGCATTAAGAGACCTGAATCATGAGTTTCATATTCATGAGGAATCACAACTGCACTTCCTCAAGCTATGTGGATTTTGGTAATGATATGACTCACATACAAAAATGGACTCAAGGAAAAATTCCATTTAATATCAAACTATGTCACAGTATATTTCTAGCTAATACTAGAAATTTGACTGAGAACACAATTTGAAATTATAGAATAAAATTACTATGGTATAGAGGTCAAGTACTGTGCTATAATCAAATCTAAAGTAACTAATATCAACACTTTGGTGTCTATGACGTTTCATGATTTTTGTATGTACACACGTACCATCTATAATGAAAAAAGAAATGAGTAAAAGAAATAGTGGCTATGTGTCTATAATAGTTATATTTCTCCTCTAAGCATTTCTTAGCTAAACCAAATATACATGATAACTTCATTGTTAGTGACTGAGGTGAGGTGTTGCTGTTTGTTTCATCCTAGAATTTAGGCAGACTTCTAAATGGGATGTAAAATGAAGAATTTTAATTGTCAGTCTGTCCCAAGATACATTATGGTTGCATCAGCCACAATATGAAGTGGGCTCTGAGACTGAAGACATTTGACAAGACACCAAAGAGAAGCTACTGAGAGCAAAGGTTCAGGGATTTGTTTAAAACTAATTTATTCTTGGCTTCTTGCCATCTTTGAGAATCTTTCCCCAGGCAATTAATATTAGAAATTTTTATTATCAGTTCCCCAGTCTTTGGCCTCTCTGGGAATCAGATAACTTGTTTCATGCAGCCTAAGGCTGCCTTTGTGGTTTCTTCCACAAGCAGAGGTCCTGGTTTGGTGTAAAAGCCACAGGTTGACTGGAGCTTGTTCTTTCCCTGTAGATGTTAATTCTTACTCTAAAGTACATACTTCCATTATTAATCTTCTTCATTAGTGTTCTTTGCACTAAATTGTTTCAAATTCTTATCCTCTGAGCCTCATGTTTTCTGAGAGAGAATGTCATTTTTCTTGCAGGTATTCTCTCTTACATACCCTCTGGTGCTGTGTATCAGAGTGAGCTTCATTTATATTTCATTGGTGATTCCTTGAAGTAAATCTGTAAGATTTTAGTCAAATAGCCAGAGATATCTTACATACCTCATACTGCTTTATGAACGGTAATGTTCTTATTTTATTACTTACTGATTTTTTTTGTTTCTTTTGGCTGTGATTTTCTTAATAATTTCTACCTTGAAGTAGTATCTTTAAGAATACCTTTGTAGGGAGCTGGAGAAATGTTTCTGTAGTAAAGAGAATCTAGTGTCCACAAGTTGTTAACTTCAGTACCAAGGGATTTCATACTGATTGGTCTCTTGGGGCACTTGTATCTACATGGTGCACATAACATTCATTCAATAAACATACATACATATGCATTTTTAAAACGTCTTTTAAAATATCCTTTTATCCAGAGTGCTATAAAAAAGCAACAATAAAATACTACCCAAAAGCACTTTAATTTTTTCTCAAAGAAAACAGTTCCTTTTTTTACATACAAACCAGAACTCAAATGGCAGTAGAATACTGCGTTGCACTGATTCAATCAAATGTAAGGTAGTGCTCTACTAAAATTCCTAGAGTATATTTTATTTTCTATACCTGTTCATTATATCTTCAAATATAATGAAAAAAACCCAGAAGTATGTAGTTATAATTTGGAGAAGAAAGATGTTCTAAGTCATGAGAGAAGGAGACAAATATATCACCTGACTATGTAATTGGTTAGATCTTTACTTGGGCCATACATTATAACAAACTTCTGGTGAGTCATAGGAAGGTAATCAAGTCTGGTCATTCCAGATGCATTTTTAAGACAGATTTTAAGGAGATGTTCAAGGAGTACAAAACAGACTGTAGAATTTCAAGAATTGTCCTGAGCTGCATCTGATGATTCCAAGTACATATAGCACCAAAGAGAATGAAAGTAGGGGGCAAATACATTACCACTTCTGAGATCTGCCTCATGATTACTATCTTTATCTCAGAGTGGAGTTTTGAGTGTGAGGAGAATAGAGGAAAATGAATTCCAGGTTTCCCACTGCCATTCAAAACTAAAGAATTGAAGTAAGAAAAGTCTTCCGGTATGGAAAAGATCAACACCATAAGCCAGAGATGCAGGCTCTATCCTGGCATTAAATGTTATCATAACTACCTGGTTACTGCAGTTCATGAAATGTGGGGATAAACTTGAGTGAGTACTGTTTCTTTCATAACATAGGTATACTATATACTTGTGATCTGCATACCAAATAACATAAACAAATATAGAGAAAAAAAGAGATGATCAAGGACAGAGACATGTATAGAGAGATAGAGAGACACAACAGGAACCAATACTGTACAGTTTTCTGAGAGAGCCTTTCCAAAGAAATAAATAGATCTTATTTATATCCTTGTAGTGTCACCATAATCCCCATATTACAGATGAAGTAAATGACATTCACAATAGTTTGACCTTGTTGGTCCAGCTACTAAATGCCAGGTGAGAGTTTAACTTCACATCTGCTTAACTCCAAGCATGTCATTTTAATCAGTAATGTCCAAAGATAACTGCATTTTAAGGAATGTGTAAAATGATCATGTATTTCAAAAGAAAGAAATGTTAATAGAAATAAAGTTCCCATTCATGTTATATACAAACATAAGGAGTATAATTTAATCCATATTAAGTAAGCTTAAAAAGAAGATTTTCATCAATATTCACACTTCTTCCATGTCATCCTTTGATGTTACCCAAAATAGATAAAGGGGAGCAGTGCAAATTAGTGAACTGGAAGACATGTTCACTTTAATTGAGTTCTCAGAGTTTACCTAGTATATATTATATGCAAATAAGATTTCTTTGATAAGAATAAGATTTTAAAATAATGGAACTGAATACTAGTTTTGAAACAAATGTGTACAACTCATACAATGGTAGGCTAATTTAGAGACTTTGACTTTAAGAATGGGTTTCATCAGTGTCAACAACTGCCAAAGAGACACTATTCCTGCAGAGAATACAGATTTATAACTCAGGACCCTTATCAGGTAGCTCACAACTGCTTGTAACACTAGTTCTAGAGACTAATACTTTCTTCTGATCCATATGGCCACCTACACACAAGTTATGCATTAAGCTCATGCATGACCACATATATATATATAACCATGGGATTTATATCCCTGAGAAGATAAATAATATAATAATAGGATAACATATATATATATAACCATGGGATTTATATCCCTGAGAAGATAAATAATATAATAATAGGATAACATTTAATCTAATGTTTTGATATATGTTAAAGAGAAAAATGTGGATTCATACAAGGTGATATAGACTTTTAAAACTATATTGAAATTTTAAGATAAGGCCAAAAAGAAAATGTTTGCCAATAAAATGATTGTTATAAAATACTGGAAGATGAGTAGGAATAGTAATACATGAATATAAAAATGCTTCAAGTGAGCAGGAAAAGATCCTGAATAATTTGAATATATTTGATGTACAAAGGAACACGGAGAGAAGTAGAGATGATGGGATCAGAGGAAAAGTTCAGGTGCTTTATGTTTAGAGATTGTCTGAAGACACTGCTTCTGGAGTTCACTGAGAAAGGAGACCTGCCAATTGACAAATGTTTGATAGAAACAAATTTCTCAATGTATTAGAAATACTTCAGCTGGAGGTAAGAGTGAAACTTTAAAAATCATATGAGAAACTATTTGAAATATTTCATATGTGTAATGTCGATGTAAAACCAATACATCCAATCAAGAGAAAAGTGGAACTGAGCTAATGATGGTTATTGTTAATGATCAGTTAGATCATACCTTGGAGTATCTTAGAAGAGAGCCTCCAAATCTACCCATGAAGTATTGTTTAGCTTCTGTGTATGCCTGCATGGGATTATATTGATTCATTTCATTGATATGGGAAGACATATATGAAAAGTGGATAGTGAGATTCCCTAGGTAGATATGATATATATATACATATATATATATATATATATATATATATATACATACACTCACATATATGTATACATTTATATTCTCAACTCTCTTAAAAATTTTCACACTCATCCTGCAATGATTTTAACCTAGCAATGTGTGCACTCAGGCTTGTTCTCTACTTATAAATCAGTATCAAAGAACAATGGTCATGCTTGATCAATGTTCTTAGAAGTTAAATTAAACATTAAGAAACAATTGAACAATACCAGTCCAGAAGACATTGAAGTTGATTTTTATATGACCTTGGCTTTGCACTGCCTCTAGTCTCTTTCACTTTAGAACATCATTAAATCAAGAGAAGCTCTCCTGCTGCTGTTGTGTTTGTGTACACCTTTTGTCGAAATGCTGGGACATTTAGTCTTTAATCTTAGTCTTACAGCCTGACAGCTTTGAAATTACAGCAGTAAAGTTCCCTGGGAGAGATAAATCAGCATATCATCTGCATGTAGAAGACAATGCATCATTATGGTGAATTAGATAAGCAAATGGGATAGAGATACTAGGGAATGTATAATGGTAAAACAATTTAACCAAAGCAAAATATCTACAAAATAGCATATGACATTCTTTAGAGAAGTATACACACACACACACATACACACACAGAGAGGCATAGATGCACACACACACACAAACACACAGAGATATACATACACATGCACATACACACATGCACAAGAGCATATACACAGAGAGACAGAGAAAGGGACATAGACAAAAGTGGAGACACAAAGAAATTTATGTATTCAAGTTTTTGAAAATTTCAAATTTCGTTGAATGTGAAATTACAATAGGGATATGGAGAAATGTAAAAATCACATATACACACATACATATAATATATTTCATTTAATCATATACAAAGATATGTATTGTGAGAAGATTTGTGGAGTAAATATAATAAATTCCTTGAAAGACTAATCTCAATTTTACATTTGATTTATACTGTGATTTATTTGATCCCATATCTACATAAATCTATTATGCAGAGTAAAATGCAGTGCATAAAGAGTAAGAAGGACAGAGAGTAACATTTTTGTTTAAAATAGATAAGTTTAAAATGGTTTTATAAAATTTATTGATTTTATTCAGTCAAGGAGGAGCACAGTTGAAGGCATTGGTGAGCTCTACAATCTCTTCCAAAAGGATTAACAGGAATAATCGTAGAGGGCAGAAGATACTTTAAAATCCATTACAGAAGACAGAGTGAAACAGAAGAGGACAGAGATTTTATGAAGCTACCTCTATACTTCTTGGGTTTGGAAAAGTACATCAGAAGTATTAACAAACACTGTAAGACCTGATACAGGCAAATGAGATCTATAGATGGCAGGGTCTGAAAGAACATATGATGGCTTTTTTTTCTTTTTTAAGGTTTTATTGCATTATGAGGAGAAAAGTTACATGATTTCAATTTATCTGAATTTGTTAACATTTAAAAATATATTTCAAGTAAGTAGAATTAAATAACATTCTTGTTTCCCTTTTGTACCCCAACTCCTCACAGAGACCCCCTTTCAATATCTACAATATCTTTTTTGTCATAGTCTTTAAAATTTATAAAATTTTATAACAATAAAAGTATTATAAAATTGTTTGATATAAAATAACAATCAATTTACAGTCTTATGTAGATGCTGCTTGTCTACAGCAATACTGAAAATACATGTTTTTCTCAATATAAATTTTAAATAACTCCAAACATATTAACTGTGTATTTCAAAATAATACATCACTACTAGTATTTTCTTAAATGAACATAAATATATAAAGTATTTTTGTTTGTTTGTTCATTTTGTATTTAATAGAGCTTAAAATCTTGGCTCTTACTGTGGTTCAAGCTCAAAATAGGAACAATTTTTAGAGATTGGATTTCATTGTAATAAGGCTGTACTTCAATGACCCTCACATCACCAAAGGATTTTGCCTCCATCATAGCTAAGCTGAAAGTTGATAGTTCTGCTGCACCAAGGAATGAATTGTAGGCATGATTTTTAGATACAGACTTCTTGCTATGGTTAAAGCTATTTGACTTGAGTGAGTTACTTTATTCTCAGCCCACAGAGAACAGGTTATATTCATTTAAGAAATGGTGTGTGTATTAAGATGACCTATTCATAAAGTCTTTCACCAACTGTTTCAATGAAAAATGATTCTGCTTGGAGAGTAGCACAGACATTAGGTGAGGGTAAGAATCTGGTTCATTGGCTGTGATAATTTGAAAAAACATTCATCTCAGAGAAAGAGTAACTTAAAAAGTCCTCTTCTTCAAACTTGATACAAGAGTTACAAACATCAAAGTATTCATTCTCACTCTTTGTTGTTCTTTACAAGCTTCCTCCAAGTTTAATTGTCTACATTTCTTTTGGGTATACAAATACTATTGAAATATGTAAGCTGTTCTGAAAACCATAGTATAGTGTAAAAACATCAAATAAGCAATACTACTAATAGAGATGCTGAGATAAGAAAAGCAAGATTTCAAGACCATTATGTTGCACACAGCAAGACACTGTCACGAGCAAACAAGCTGAAGGTGTATATGGATTGTACAATATTAGACCTATTTCTCCAATTACCAAATTAGAGAGACCATTGGATAACAATTAACAAATTTCTAATTCCTCATATTTTTGGATTTCAATCGATTAGGATATGTTGGTAATATTAATTTTCATATTAAGAGATTAAGCAAAAGTAATTGTTAATTCCTGTTACTTTTGTTGTTAGAGGTGGAATTAGTTTTGTGTGGATTTGTTGAAAGATTACTTTATTGCTTCTTCTAGGGTGTAGTTTTGCTCCTTATATTGATGTTTTCCATCTATTATCCTTTGTAAGGCTAGATTTGTGGAAAGATTTTGTGTAAATTTGGTTTTGTCATAGAATATCTTGTTTTCTCCATCTATGGTAATTGAGTGTTTTGCTGGGTATAGTAGCCTGGGCTGGCATTTGTGTTCTCTTAGGGTCTGTATGAGACCTGCCCCAGGATCTTCTAGCTTTCATAGTCTCTGGTGAGAAGTCTGGTGTAATTCTGATAGGTCTGCCTTTATATGTTGCTTGAACTTATTCCCTTATTGCTTTTAACATTCTTTCTTTGTTTAGTGCAATTGGTGTTTTGATTATTATGTGGCAGGAGGAATTTCTTTTCTGGTCCAGTCTATTTGGAGTTCTGTAGGCTTCTTGTATGTTCATGGGCATCTCTTTCTCTAGGTTAGGGAAGTTTTCTTCTATAATTTTGTTGAAGATATTTACTGTCCCATTACCTTGGGAGTCTTCACTCTCTTCTATACCTGTTATCCTAACATTTGGTCTTCTCATTGTGTCCTGGATTTCCTAGATGTTCTGGGTTAGGAGTTTTTTGCTTTTTGCATTTTCTTTGACTGTTGTGTCAATGTTTTCTATGGCATCTTCTGCCCCTGATATTCTCTCTTCTCTCTCTTGCATTCTGTTGGTGATGCTTGCATCTATCACTCCTGATTTCTATCCAAGATTTTCTATCTACAGGGTTGTCTCTCTTTCTGATTTCTTTATTGTTTCTATTTCTATTTTTAGATTCTGGATGGTTTTGCTCATTTCCTTCACCTGTTTGATTGTGTTTTCCTGTTGTTCTTTAAGGGATTTTTGTGTTTCCCCTTGAAGGGCTTCTAGCTGTTTACCTGTGTTCTCCTGTATTTCTTTAAGGGTGCTATTTATGTCTTTCTTAAAGTCCTGTATTATCATCATGAGAAGTGATTTTATGTCTGAATATTGCTTTTCTCATGTGATGCTATGTCCAGGACTTGCAATGGTGGGAGTATTGGGTTATGATGATACCAAGTAACCTTGGTTTGTGTTGCTTATATTCTTATGCTTGCCTCGTATCATCTGGTTAATTCTAGTGCTACTTGCCCTTGCTAAATCTGACTGGAGCTTGTCCTTCCTGTGATTCTGGTTGTGTCAGAACTCATCAGAGTCAAACTGTCTCTGTGATCCTGTGATTCTGGGATCCTGTGATCCTGGGCTTGTTAGAGCACCTGGGAGTGAAGCTTATTCTGGGCATTGTGGAACTGGCTTTACAATTTGCACCAAACATCTGCTCAGTGTACTGGCACAGACAGACTGGAAGGAACCCGTGCGACTGGACTGGTGGAGTTCCTGCTTGCCTGGGTCCTGCTGGTCACAGTTACTCCAGGTGTTGGGACAGATGTTGTGTCCTCCTCACCTCTGATTCTGGGCATGTTAAAGTGCCTGGCAGTGGAGCTTCCTCTGGGTGTTGTGAGACTGGCTCATGATGGCTTTTTAAGGTAGCCAACTGACAACAATTTTCATTTTCCTAAGGAACAAACAAGTGTAATATATTGAGGAATGAATTAACTAAGTTCATTTCCATTCTTACAAAACAGCTACAAATTTATCACAAAAACCAGGAGTTTTTTGGTTTTTGGTTTTTGGTTTTTTTTTTTTTTTTTTTTGGAAACTACCACTGCACCACAAAATTAGTGTATAGTATTAGAAAAGGAGACTAAACCAAGACTACTGATGGGCACAAGATGATTGCCACAAAGTCAACATGTTTTAAAACTATGGTTTCAATGTATGATATATGTTATGTATTGCTGCCAACAAATGCTACTGTCAGACGAAGTTAATATCCAGGCAACTAGTATATAAAGTAACAGCAGAATTAAATTTGAAGAAAACACTCCTGATAGACTTAGAAACTTTAATGAGTGTGATATTAATGTTAGGAATTAGAATTCTGTAAGCTATTTGCTGTAGTTTGATTCTCCTCACATCATTTCATTCTTTGTGATCCTTTATTATGAGACATCCAATCTAAGGGTCTATATACTCTGTCATAAACTGGTACACAGATTTCTAATACTGCCTGTGTCCACTTCCCAAGTGCTAAGTTAAATATTTCTGGGACCCCTTCTCTGAACTTTCCTCTTCTGGTATTAACACACAATTACAATTTAATATGTTGCACACATATGTTGAAATTCAGAAGTTAGATTCAGGTCTCAGTTCTAGAATATAGGAAACTAACTGTGGATCAAATGAAAAGCATATCTACACTTCTTTTTCTTTCTATTAGTGACAGTTATAACAGTGACATGAAAGAGTCCTATAAAAAGTTAAGAAGATAAGAAAGTGAGAAATTGTACCCTTAATATGAATCAATATTATATTGATGGATCAATAAAATATTGGTGGATCAATGGAAGAGAATTGAAGTTACAGAAATGAACCCACACACCTATGATCATTTGATCTTTGACAAAGGAGCTAAAACCATCCAGTGGAAAAAAGACAACAATTTCAACAAATGGTGCTGGCTCAACTGGCAGTTAGCATGTAGAAGAATGCAAATTGATCCATTCCTATCTACCTGTAAAAAGCTCAAGTCAAAGTGGTTCTAGGACCTCCACATAAAACCAGATACACTGAAATGAATAAAAAAGTAAGTGGGGAAGAGTCTTGAGCACATGGGCACAGGGTAAAATTTCCTGAACAGAACACCAATAGCTTATGCTCTAAGATAAAAAAATGACAAATGGGACCTCATAAAATTACAAAGCTTCTGTAAGGCAAAGGACACTGTCAATAGGATAAAACAGCAACTAACAGATTGGGAAAAAAATCTTTACCAATCCTATATCTGCTTGAGGTCTAATATCCAATATAAACAAAAAACTCAAGAAGTTAGACACCAAATGTAGAGAGCTGCGGTGTACCAGCTGGTTCCCGCCTTCCACTATCCCTAAAGTGAGCGCTCTCTTGAGATAAGTCCTGAATTGGCTACACTTGCTGTCTCTGGCCGCTTCCGCATTGTGTGACCTATCTGCTGTTCCCACGTGGCCTGCAGGGGTTGGTGGGCACAAGGTATTTAGGTCCGTGGGAATATCCCAGGACCACCACCAGAGAACCATCAGAGAAGTAGAGGGGAGCTAGCATGTAACATCAAGGAGCTAGCCAGGTAAAAGAAGTAAACATGTATAAAAGGACCTAGATAAACTGCTTAAGGAAGACCCGTGGTCGTGTCCTTTCTTGCTGGTCAAGAGGGCCTGGACAGTCTGGTGGCCTGCAAGGGGAACCCTTTCCTGCAGACAGCTCAAAACCTTTTGCACTCAGGGGCAGCCAGCTGGTAAGTTCCAGGTACGTTGGAACTAGACCCTTGGGAAAAGACAAGGGGGAAAGCCTCAGGAAAACGAGGCCTTGGAAGTCCCGAGGTAATTTGGGTGACCTCCGGTTTGGAAGGTTAAGTCCCGAGGTAATTTGGGCAGCCTCCAGTTTGGAGGGTTAAGTCCCAAGGTAATTCGGGCGGCCTCTGGTTTGGAGGGTTAAGTCCCGAGGTAATTAGGGCGGTCTCCAGTTTGGAGGTTAAGGTTTCCACGGTGTGCAAAACGAGAAAGTGGATTTGGAGGCTTAAGGTTTTTGCGGTGTGTGGAATGAGAAAGTGGATAGAGGAATTAATTTAGACATTTGTTTGAAAAACAAAAGTATGGATGTGTTGGAATCTCACCAAATTTTTACAGCCACACTGTGGTTTGCAGTGTTGGGGAACCTGATTATTGTGAGTTGTTTTTTTCTGTCATTTGTTTTTGCATATTGTTATAAGAAACAGAGGTCAGTGAAGTCAAAATACAAAGATGAGGAGAAAGAGGAAAGCAGTGAAGATGATGAGGAACTAGGGGTGAAGAATATGGAGGAAGTAGAGGTTAGAAACTGGAAAAAGAGAGAGGAGGCGCCAAAAAACGGTAGCTGGGCCTTTGCTTGCTTCTGCGAAGCCGCTCTATAACCCGCTTGAAGGCGAAGGCGGCGGATCGGCTTGTACTACCTCATTCTGTCCAGAGATCTAGAAGGAAGTTAAGAGGGAGCTTTGCTGCCCTGTTTTTCAAAACCCACAGGGGCAGAGGTGTTATGAGCCCCTAGAATTTAAAACCATAAAGTCAATAGCAGAGTCAGTGAGAACCTACGGGCTCACAGCCTCTTTCACCATAGCACAGGTGGAAGCTTTAAACAGACATTGCATGACTCCTAGTGATTGGAGTGGGCTTGCAAAAGCGTGCCTTTCCCCAGGCCAATATCTTGATTGGAAAGCATTTCTAATAAAATTTGCTAATGAGCAAGCAGCTGCAAATCAAGCTGCAAGTTATCCGGCTTGGGATCGAGATATGTTATTAGGTTTAAATAGATTTGCTAATCAACAAACTGGCTACCCATTGCAGGTTTTTGAGCAGGTGAATCAAATTGCTATTAAGGCATAGAAAGCTCTCCCAAATAAAAGAGAGATATCAAGTAACCTAACAAAGATTATCCAAGGCCCTATGGAACCCTTTTCAGATTTTGTAGCTAAGATGGTGGAGGCTGCTAGAAAGATATTTGGGGATCCTAATCAAGCGATGCCCTTAATTAAACAGCTAGTTTATGAACAGTACACTAAAGAATGTAGAGCTGCTATTGCCCCATATAAAAATAAAGGAATAGAAGCTTAGATGAAAGTCTGCAGAGAGCTTGGGGGTCCTTTAACTAACGCAGGCCTAGCTAAAGTTGTTATACAAGTGGCTCACATGAAAAATAGAAGTCTTGGGGCTTGCTTCAGATGTGGCAAGATGAGACACCTTAGAAGGCAATGCCCCAAAAAGGGAAGTATGAGAGGAAGAAGTTCAAAATGCTCTTCATGAGACTTAACCAGAGAACAAAGTCTCTGCTGGACTTTTTTGAGGCTTCCTTTGTCAATGCAATTAGCATAAATCTCTTTACCTTAGCCTCAGGTTAACTCTTCAGACAAGGGCAAAAAGCAGCCACATTCTTCACCAAAATACTTTGAAATTGGTCTCTGTGCCATATACTGAATTTCTTCTCCTCTGAAACCTCTTGGGCCAGGTATGCACAGTTCAAATTACTCTCAGCAATCAAATCGTCCATATTCCTACTATGATAGCACATAAAGACCCATTTAAAGCATTCTAATGCTTTTCAAATCGAATATCTCAAAATCCACATTCTTCCATACAAAAGCATGGTCAGGCCTAGCACAGCAATACCCCACTCCTGGTACCAAATTGTCTTAATTAGGGTTTTACTGTTGTAAACAGACATCATGACCAATGCAAATCTTATAAAGGACAACATTTAATTGGGGTTGGATAACAGGTTCAGAGGTACAGTCCATTATCATGCAGGCAAGCACTGTGCAGGCAAAGCTGAGAGTTCTACATCTTCACTGGAAAGCTACAAAGAGACTACTGACTTCCAGGCATGTAAGATGAGGGTCTTAAACCCCATACCCACAGTGTCACACATACTCAAATAAGGCTACACCTTCAAATAGTGCCACTATCTGGGTCAAGCATATTCAAACCATGACAATCACTTTTCACAAGCATAAGTCTGCCTTTCCTAGCACAGTCCCATTAACAGTAGAATATAGCCTAATTGGAAGTATATAAATAGATATACTGGAAAACAAGTCTTGCAAATTGTATCATAATTATAAAATAGCTAATGATATCTTTCTTTGTCTATAAGTTGCTTTTGTAAAGCTGAAAGCAAGTAACTGAGAGAATGACTTAAAGGAAGGAAAATTGAATTTGGCTCTTGATTTCAGAAGACTCAGCCTACAGACTCTTCTCCCCCAGTGCTAGAGCAGAATAAGATGTAGTAATATATGGAGAAGACAGGACAAGGGACCGGGTAAGAATGTTAAAGACTTACTTCATCTCTGCCCTATGTCCCAAAATTTCTCCATACTTCCCAAATGGCACCATCAGCTGGGGACCAAGATTTTAATACATGAACTTTAGGGATTTTTTAAATCAATTATTTATTTACATTCCAGATGATGCCCCCTTATCCCCCTTCTGAAAATTCTTCATAACCACCCCTCCCCTTTGCTCTGACAGGGTGCCCCTCCACCCTCCTCCTCAAAGCCACTCCTCCAGGCATTCCTCTTCCCTGGGGCATCAAGCTCCTAAAGGACTATGCACATCCTCTCCCACTGAGGCCAGAAAAGGAAGTCATCTGCTACATGAACCAGCCCATGTATGCTCTTTGGTTGGTGGCTTAGTCTTTAGGAGCTCCCAGAGGTCCAGGTTAGTTGACACTATTGGTCTTTCTGTGGGACTGCCATCCCCTTTAGCTCTTTGAACCCTTCTCCTAACTCTTTCATAGGGGACTCCAACCTCAGTTCAATGGTTGGCTGTTATGTATCCGCATCTGTCTCATTCAGCGCTGCTAGAACCTCTCAGAGGACAGCCATGCTAGGCTCCTGTCTGCAAGCACAACATAGCATCAGTAATAGTATCAGGGTTTGGTGCCTGCCCTTGGAATGGATCCTACATTAAACTGATCATGGGCTGGTTCTGCTCCATTTCAGTCTTTGCTCCATTTTTGTCCCTACATTTCTTTTAGCCAAGAATAATTCTGAGTCAAAAAAAAATTGAAGGTGGATTGGTAACCCCATCCTTCCACTGGGGGCTCTGTCTATCTACTGGAGGTGGTCTCTTCAGGTTCTATCTTCCTACTGTTGGACATTTCAGCTAAGGTCATCCCCATTGAGTCCTGGAAGCCTCTCACATTCCAGGTCTCAGGTACTTTCTAGAGGTTCCCACCAGCCCCCCACCACAAGCAGCTGCATATTTCCATTCATTCTTCTGACGTTCTGGACTTTCCCCCTGTCTGCCTGCATGCCTGATCCTGTTTTACCCCTTCCCCTCCTCCCCTCTCTCACTGAGATCCCTCCTTCCCTCTGCCTCCAGTGATTATTTTGTTCCTCCTTCGAAGTGGTATTGAAGTATCCACACTTGGAACACACCATGCATGTCCTTTTGGGTCTAGGTTACCTCGCTCAGGATGATATTTTCTAGTTCTATCCATTTGCCTGCAAAGCACTCCTCTGTTGCTGATAGGACTGCAAACTGGTACAACCACTTTGGAAATCAATCTGGCAATTCCTTAGGAAACTAGAAATAGGGTCTCAAGTTAAGCAATCAGGGCTGTGCATAAAGTGTAGAAAGGAGAATCATTGGGTAAATGAGTACAAATCAGTAAGAGACATTAATAGACAACTAATTAATCAATCTATGGGTAGCAGGGCCCTCGACCTCAGGGCCCAAAAATATATGGGGCAGTGGAAGATCAGACAAAAGAGAGTCAAAAAGAGAGGTGGCCTACTCTGCGCCATCCGAGGAACTGCAGAGAGCCACTGTAGGCGCGGCAAGACTAGACCTCTGCGCCACCACCAAACTTGTATTGACTCCCCAAATGGGGACCCAGTTACTTAACACAAATTTTAAGGGTCCCCTAGAGCCAGGTGCGGTAGGACTCTTGATAGGGCGCTCTTCATCTGCCCTTAGAGAACTTATAGTCCATCCAGATATAATTGATACAAATTATGAAGGCATAGTGAAGGTCATGGTTTCCTCTCCCAGGGACATAATTGCCATCTCCCCTGGTGATAGAGTAGCTCAATTAGTATTACTACCTAGCAAGCATGCCAATTACTCGG
>JADRCC010579435.1:0-10652 GCA_019843855.1 Hylomyscus alleni
AGAACTCCCTACCCTACTAAGACTTGTTCCTCTTAGGAACACTGTAAATACCCCACCGATAGAAGAAGTTTCAATTTGAAAATAGATGATTGATAGACAGATGATAGATGGATAGATAGGTAGATAGATGATAGATATATCAAATAATAAATAAATAAATTAAAAATTCCAACTATCAAACAACTCTAGAGCCATGTATGAGCAAAGAAACAAAACCAACTCAAAGTCAAATTCCCAACAAATATCGATCCAATCCACCTCCACTTCATGGAAATATACTAGAAATAGCTTCCCGGCAGAATCAAAGCGATAATGTCAACACTTGGCAACCCTAACTTTATAAAATATAAAGGCGCTTACTTGAGGGTTTCGAGCGACATCTGCAAATTGTAGTTGCGTTCCTGTTCTGGAAGCTTGCAGAACTCCACCAGACATGGGTGCTGTCTCTTGTTGTCATCTCTAACCTGAAACAGGAAGGGAAATTAGCACAGAGGGGCCTCCAGTGTGGAACACAGCTATGTGGGGACAAATCGGGAAGTAGAACTCCCTGGCAGCTGGCCCTGGGAAGCTTCTGGAGTCCTCTAAAGTTTATTGAGAGGTTCGAATGATCTACACTCCCTACTCTCTTGCTGTTGGCATAGCTTAGTTCTCGGCTCCCACACGCTTCTGCCACGCTGGCTTCCTGAGCCCATCCATGAGCATGCTCACTGGGTTCCTTTCAGAATCTGCTCAAATCTTCCATTTTTCCATCAAGTTTACCCCATCTGCCTTCTTAATGTAGTAATCTGCCCACTGGCCCCACCGACTATTTCTCTTAATTGCGTATAATATTACGAGGTAATAAATTAGATCATTTGGGAAGGAGGGGTTTAGTAGTCCAGACCAGCCTTGAATTCACTAGGTAGCCCACACAGGTCTCAGTCTCAGGAACCTCCTGCCTTAGCCTCCTATAGGCTGGGATTGCAGGCCTGCAACACCAAGCCTAAAAGAATAGATCTGTACTTGATTTACTGTCTATCTCCTTTCACTAGAAAACAAAAGCAGGCCCTTAGATAATATCCATGCCCCTGGCACACAGGGCATTAACATAGAAATGAACTCTATGAGAAGATACAGGCAAAGACTTTAGATTTACTTAGCAGTACTTTTTTCCATCTAGAATTAATCTGCTCGGGGACATGAATAAGTCACATGACTGGACACACATAAACTCTGGGTTTGGTTGCTCATCTCAGCCTTCATAATAACCTTCTGAGATCACAAATGAACTCATGACCTTAACAGACTGATTAGCACAGTAAAGACTTTCTTCACAGGAATCTTTGCCTTTGTTCCTTAAAGTCCACTGAGGTTGTAGGATTTTATCAAGCTTGCTAGAACCCACATCCAAAATCACCCATGGAAGCTCAAGTCCCTTCTCTGAGATGGCAACGTCTATACACAGAGCCCATGAAATGTGTCCCCTCCCCGTGCATGTTTCAAGTCACCTCTGAATGACTTCCAACACCTGAAGAACTCAAAGTTAATACCAATGAAAATTGTTTTTCGAGTTATTTTTTTATTCAAACCTGCATGTGATTGAATCCAAGAATGTGAAATCCAATGGTAAGAGTCAAGTGCATGAGTGGTCACACTATATTCAAGATTGCAGGAAGGAATTAATGAAGATGTCCTCTTTTCTTGGCTTAGTAATTAAATTCTTGTAATCTTTGTAAAGACCTAAACTACACAGGCATCCCTGCCCTGGTGGCACCTTGATGACAGTCATAAGCTGTGAGGGAACAAATTACTCCATGGGAATAATTATCAGGTTCTATATATGCCACTGAAAAAGTGTGCAAACATGAGCTTTTTTTCCCTTTGGAGCCAAATTAGAAATCATGACTTTATTCCTTTTTTTCTCTGGATCATTAGAAATGAATAGGAATTGGAAATGAAGCAGAGTTACAAAACTGAACTGAAGACTCCAATTCTTGAGTCTTAAATTCTAAACAAGAAAGCAAGAATGAATTAGCGTCGACACAATCCCGTCTGTGTAGTCTCCGTTACTTCTCTACCCTGTGCCAGGGAAGAGACAGCACTATCATGCTTTCCACATGAAGAGAATAAGTATTACCTTGCCTCTCCCTTCCCTCTCTTACCGTAACCTAGTCTTGATTATGGAAACATGCCTGCATGTCTCACAACCCCCATTCTAGGTGCCAGGGTATCAGAAACCCATCTCTCTTCCAATACATGTTTTACCTTTTCTGCCTCTGCCACATGAGTCTCATGCTTTCATACCATCAGAGTTCTGGGGGCCCCAGTACGGGGACAAACGCATGTTACATCTCACCAGTTTAGCCCCTAAAAAATAAAATCACACTGTGACCAAAGCTCTTTGTCGAATGCCTTCTATCTTCATGGCCAGACTCACCTCTCTTCCTCAGTACCATGGAACCTTGGGTCTCTAACCTGTGACCACACTGTGCCACTGGCAGGTCACAGAAATGTCCCATTTCTTCTTCTACCTCCTTTGACATGCTGAGTCTCAGCCTAGATCATGATCCTGATCTCTGCTTGCCAAATGATCGCCTGAACTCATCTAGAAGCATTCTTTGATTTCTAAAATAAGGATCTAATTTATTTTTCACTCTGACGTTGTATGTCTGTCACTCAACCGAACACAAAGTCCCCAAAAGCCAAACAGAGTCAAACCCAATGGTTCAGGTCTATCATCACAACTATCCAAGCAGGGAGATTTCAAGTTCAAGGTCAGCCGAGGCTACAGAGTAAATTCAAGGTCAATTAGGTCAACTTGGTGAGACCCAGGCTCAACTGAGTAAGTTAAAAGAGGGCTGGAGGATGCATGGTAGCTGGAGAGCACACAGTTCCCTGTAGTGCCTGGAAACTCAGAGGGCTTGGCGTGTAGTAGGAAGAGCCTATGTGATACTAAATAGAACTAGATTTAACCAAAGTGTTAGGAGAACTCCTTCATTCTGTTGTTAAACAAAACACATAACTAGTAGTTGCTGGAAACCATTTGTCTGAGATCATCTTATGACCTTGTGAAAAACCATCTTGTCTAAGCATGGGCCCAGTAAATGGCTGCTGCTACATGGGAATTCATTTTTTCTTTCTTCTTTTTTTTTTGTTTTGTTTTGTTTTGTTTTGTTTTTCAGAGAAAGAGTTTCTCTGTATAGCCCTGGATATCCTGGAACTCACTCTGTAGACCAGGCTGACCTCGAACTCAGAAATCTGCCAGCCTCTGCCTCCGAAGTACTAGGATTAAAGGGGTGTGTGTGTGTGTGTGTGTGTGTGTGTGTGTGTGTGTGTGTAAACCTCTAGGTGTAGCTCAGTGGTAGAGCCCATGGCTTTGTAGGTAAAGGTGTGTGTATCATCACCTGACTCATTTTATCTTTTGCACAAACTCTTCTTTAATCTTCCAAGACTATAACCATCCTTGTTTCACACTGAAACTTTTGGTGAATTTTGTCCATGGTTCCTCTGTCAGCTGACACATTGATAACCTCTCTCCCTGGTGGTTTTAGCCCATGATTCAACCTTATATTTAGCATTTATCTATTTCCTTGGTTTTTAATGAAGCCAAGCAAGGTGGGTGACTCACGTCTGTAAGCCCAGCAAATGGGAGGTTAAGGCAGGAAGATGGCCATGGGGTTCAGTGCCAGCTCAGGCCACACAGTGAATTCCAATCATCTCACAAAAACTAAAGCAAACGAAGAACAAAAAAGCCAAAGAATGATGCCCAAATGAAGGTATCTAGTTTTTACCAGTTTGAGCAGTGTCTGAATATTATTTTATGGAGGATGGAATCTTTATTTAGAACTGTGTTTCAGAAGTTATACTGTTTTTAAAAAAGACTCCCATGCTCTAGTAGCTGAGCTGGTGTGGCACATTGCAGAGCTATCCAAGCGTTTCCCCAATCATACAGCCTACTGCTCTAGTCCTTGGTTCCCCCTGTCAGCCAGAGGTATAAAGCAAGTCTGTTGCTGAAGACATCATGCCCTTCAGACACTCGGCACTAAGTCCACTGGGCTGGAACTGAAGTGGATGCCTCCTCCCCAAGGACAAGAAGTCACCATGCAAGCTTCCAAAGCAGGGAGGCCACCAGCAACTGTACCCACCCATGCCACCTATGAACCAAATCAACAACCAGCATGGTATGATAATCTCACAGGACAGTAGTGGCACAAATATACCGGTAGTAACCAACAGCTCTGTAATTAGACTCAAGATTTATCTAATAAGATAAAAAACATGTCTGGTACTAGACACCTAGCTAACTATTCAGTGGTAGTAAAATCATGGATATTTAAGAAGAACCCACAACCACTGCTTTTCTAAATCAGCATAATCCTTAACGACCTATCTAAACATTTGTCCTAATACCCACAGAAACATGTAGTCTTCACTCTTTAATCAAGAATACTTTTCTTTGCAACAGATGGAGACCATTACAGAAAACCACAACCAAGCGAAATGCAGAGCAGAGCCCAGTCCCAATGGATATATCTGCAAAACACGTTCATCTAAGGCTCAAGGGACACTGCAGAATAAGGGGCACAAAGATTGTAAGAGCCAGAAGACCAGGGAGTTTGATGTGAGTTTGTGGAACTGTAGGCAACCTAAGGGATGCTGAGAACAGGTTTAAAGAATCTTACCCAATACCAAGTGGTCAGCCTTGAAAACACACACCCAAGGAACATTATACAGATTACACAGGTTATACTTAGGAAAAAATTCATACACATCTATGCTTTCCACATGTATAGGATATATGAAAATATATACATGTATAACGGGAAAGGAGCTACCCATTTTAAAGAGAGCAAGGAGGGATATATATGTATGGGAGGAAAAAAATCAAGGAAAAATGATGTAATTATATTCACGGAAAAGTAAAAAAGAAAAAGGAAAAGAAAAACTTTGTAAAGTAGAAGGCTTTGTAAAGTATAATCTCCAGTTGATGAGATGCTCCTCATAACTATGTAACTTCTGCCAAGACGACTCTATAGAAATTTTCTGCCTGACTCCCATCAGGGAGACTGAAATAATGACCAGAGTCCAGTACTCTGTAACTGTTGTTTTCTCCCAAGCGGACAGTCTTTACATGAGATTCTAAGTCAAGGGGCAGTCAGCACAACTACCACCACTAATCACGCACTCCATTCAGAGCGCAACATGACGCAACGATGTGTCATGGATGAATGGACTAATTTCCACACTGAGTCAATCATGAAAAAGCAGGCCAGTGTTTGGGATACTTAGCATAACAGTATTCTGAAAGCACAGTATCACCAAGACCCTGACAAAATACAGTCATTACAGGCTGAGATGTCATAGAGTTGCATGCTTATTTTTTTAAGCAAAGTTTTACTGACAAATTATAAAGTAAAACCCCCATTTAGTATTTAGAAACATATACGACTATTATTGGCCACACCGCCCTCAAACCATGAAGTCAACTGTGAACATCTGTCCACAGGTCTGTGCCACTATAGGCTCACAGAGAAAATCAGAGGAAAAACACAAAATCACATATTTATTTTCATTCCAATTTTGACTTTTGTTCTTGCTGTTTTCTAGCTGGGAAATGAAGGCTCATTATCTATATTTAACTTGATTTTTAAAGTAAAACTTTCAATCCATACACTGGCAACTTTCAAGTCAGGGAGTCTGCCATTACTGCACTCATTCCCTTTGGCTTTTAAAAAGACACAGAGAGCTAAGATGCCTCAAAAAAAAAATCAATTCTATTGATTCATGTCACACTACAGCAGGTTCAACAAGAAAATGTTATCTTTCCAAGTGATTTATGAACAGAATCGGAGGATAAATTTCAAAATCATATACCGGACCATACTGCCAGCCAAGTTCAATTTTATTCATCACCCAGAGCTCATGGATATTTTCTGCCAGTCTTTCTCTTATCCTTTCCAGGTGAGGAGGCAACACAATCTGGAAAAAAGGAGGAGAAAACACTCATCAGAAACAAATGCTGGAAGGTACAGTGCCAAGTAGCCTTGCTTGGAGCCAAAAGAAATGCCTCCTAGAGCATTAAGGTACAACAAAACCACTGGACTCTATACCAGCAATTTCATAGTGTGTGTGTGTGTGTGTGTGTGTGTGTGTGTGTGTGTGTGTGTGTATGCGTGTGTATACAATGAGAACAGGGTGAAGTATAATAAGGTAGAAAAGACCAATTATTGGATTCTGATTGATGGATTGATTTAGTGATTTACCGGAAGCACTGCTCTCATTGCCTATTTGCCAAGCATGGCTTCTCTTGCTACCTGGAACAGAATGACCTGGAGAAAGAGCTAAATGATGGGTCGTTACCATTAACAACCTGCTGACTGCCACACAGGCTTCTGTAAAATCTTGCACCTTGCAATTTTATAGTATAAAATGAAAATATGAACTAGACCCAGCATCAAAGCATGGCTTCAGCCTACTGATGACATCTCCTCTCTTCTTCTCTCCTTGGTGTCAGGGTGCTTATTCCAGAAAAGTTCCCAAGGGCACTGGTGGAGACAACTGAGGGGTGCCAGTAGATATGATAGGGACCAATAACAAAGCGCGCATCAGTCAGAAAAAGAAATCAGCCCAGTATTCTAAGGCAACCGGGCCAGTGTCCACAGGCCCCAGTGCGGGGCAAGTCAGGAGGCCGAATGGGATGCTGGCTCTGGGATCCCGAGCATGTCACAACCATGACAGGTTCACTATGAACTCTGCCATGCCTCTTTCAGTGTGTCCCCAACATATACTCAAGGAGCAGGGCAGGCCTATCCTTTACACTATCCTATTAGAAGGAGAAAGCGTTCAGGAACCTCTCGATAAACCACCAAGGTGGTTTGCCAAATGAGGGGAGGATGATGGAGTGGCTGAGAAAAACGGAAGTTTCTGAGACCTGGTATTAGGTCAACTTTAGATTTTAGAAATGCCTTCCTTGTTCCAAACTAATAATCAGACTGAATGATCTAATCAACATCACTGAAGCTGTTATATCATTATATATTACTATAGAGCAGTATTTAATTCACTCTCAAACTTAGGATATTGCTTCATGTATCACACCCACCCTCCCCCCAACACACACACACACACACACACATACACACCCTTGTCCCCAAGGTCATAGCCCTTCGTCATCTATTTGTGATGTAATGGGTAATAACTTAGGTCAAATACACATCCATACATCCCAACTGTCACGTGGCTATTGTCCCCAAAGTAAGGTTTGTTTCTGGGCATTTTCAAACTGGAGTCACAACCTCAATTCCAACTCAAAATAAAAGTCAGTTAAGTATCTTCAACACTATAACTGTATCTGTATGGAAAGAGACTGAAACTTCTGCATCTGCACTGAAAGATCAAACACATCTGTTCCAAAACTTGTGTGTCAATGTGGTATTAGTTCAAGTGTGGCACATTATTTCAACCATTAAGTCACCCTATGCTATTTCATCTTAATATTACTTATATAGTTTGCAAATAAGTTCATCATGTTGCTATACTTAGTTTTAAAAAAGTATAATGTGCATTTATAGACTAAATAATATAAATTATTTTCTATTTTTCTTATTTGTATTTCTCTCTCATGTATATGTGAGTGTGTGCGTGTGCATTCAGGCATGCATGTGGAGGTCATAGAACAATTTGAGGTACCCAGTTCTTTCCTTCTTCTCTGTGGATACCAGGGACCTAATGCCTTTACCTGGGGAGCCACCTCTCCAGCCCCCAAATTAATTGCTGTAATAAAACTTTCAAGGCTATCCAGAACACAGACTTAAGAAAAACAATTTAACACCGTGATACGTTGGGGCACTGTGAAAGCAGCATAACAGGTGGAGACACTACTCCATGGAAGGCCAAAACACAGAGTGGAAAAAAATATACAAGTGGAGAACAAAGAGGAGCGCATCATTTATGAGACCAGTTAGTTGCATGGCTGAAAGAGCACTACTGTGGGCGACAACGCAAGCTTGAGAGTCCCTGCAATTCAGCAGTCACCTGTGTCCCTTTCTGTACCTGGCTGGTGTCCACAGGAACAGGTGTGAAGGCAGCTTGGGTCAGGGACACTGTAGGACCCAGTAGGTCTCGTGTGTATGTCCTCTCTTGCTTATATTCTCGGCTATGCTCCACCTTCAATTTCTCTTTGGGCAGAACAGCTTCATAGCAAGCTGCATAGCCAGGTGGAGGGAGAAACTTGAACTCTCCGTGTCTCCCCCCAAGCAAAAAACGAACCCTGAAAAGGAAGCAAGTTTGTGTCATGATATCTTTGATATACATGTAAGTTTTCGAATTTAAAAATATTAGTATCGTGTATTAGTGCAAAATTAACTGTCACAAGCCACATACTCCCTAAATATGGCTTCAAGGAAAAATGCCCCTCATAGCCTCGTGCATCTGAACACATTGTCCCTAGCAGGCGATACTGTTTGGGGGAGGTTTTGGAACCCTTAGGAGGTGTAGCCTTGGGTGGAGGAAATACATTACTGAAGATGGGCTTTCGGGTTTATAGTCTCACCCCACTTCCTGCTCTGGCTCTGTTTCTTATATAGGATGGGAATGTGACCATCTGCTTTCTTCTCTAGCTGCTATGCCATGTCTTGGCTACCATTATGAACTCTGAACTTAGGAACTACAAGTCAAAATAAACAGATTATTTCTTTTTTTTGTCATGGTATTTTATTACAACCACAGCAAAGTAACTAATACGATATCATAATGGTCTTAGGACCTAGGAATCTGAACGCCTCTCCCCCTATGAGGTTAAACACAAGAGCATCATCCTGACCAAAGAAGAAGACTTAGCTCGAGTGCATTCACAAATTAGTGATGACCCAGCACTTGATGACCTAGAAAGAATAGTTTCATGATGGAAGGTGCATTGCCATATTTCCATGAATGAGGGACATGTTTTCAAAGACTAATCAGACATAGTGAGGATGGGGCCTAACTATCTCTGTGCTTAAAAAGATAGGATCTGAGTAGTTGCTAGGAAAAAGCAGCCACCGTGTTGAATCTGTTTTCCTAGAGAAACTCCTTAAAGAAGCCCTAAGTGCCAGCTCTGCTTGCTGAAGAAAGCAGGTGACCATAGTTCGAATACTTTGCCAATTTCAACAACAGCAAAGTACTCACTAAGATTCTGTGTGCATTATGTTCAATTAAATACAATGTGAGCTTTATTGAAGGAGCTTTGAAATAGTCACGTGACAGTAATAATGCAGGTGTTCGGCTTACAAAAAACAACGAACATTTTTAACGTCTTATAATCAATTTTCTGTTTTTTCATTTTTATTCCCCCAAAGGAAGTAGGATAAAATAATGCAAAACTTTTAAATAATACACAAACTTAGAGAAAGAAGCATAATTTGTATAAATACACCAGAAATGGCCATATCTTCATGGGTAGCTATGCCTCTGGATTACTTTTTTTCAGTATGCTACTTTATAACTAGAAATATTCCTTGGAAATCATTATAATTCTTAAGAGCAACCAAAGCAAAAATAGACAGTTGGTAAAAATAGGAGAATTTCCCTACTAGGGAGACACATAAATGTACTAACGGGTGACAACATGGGAAGTTACTATAACAAGCCATCATGGAATTAAAGTTTTTGGTTTTTAGGGTTTTGTTGTTGTTGTTGTTGTTGTTGTTATTTTTCTTTTGTAGAATTTTATCTCTTCTCCTTTATAAAACAACATGATAAACTTGAAAAATGAGTGTAAAGTTTCAGGTCTCTGAAAGCAGGAGAGCCTCGAAGTGTTCCACTTGAACATGTAAGTAAGACATGGACATCCATAGGAAAATGACATCTTAGAACAAAGGACTAAGGTTTGTGACGGAGGGGAGAATCCTCTCTGGAAGTGTGAGAAGTAAGAATGGAAAGAGACCGAGCAGCAGAGAAGTACTAACTTTATTCCTGCAGAGAAACTGACAACTGGAAAGAACAGGCCATCGATATTGAAGTTCTCAAACATTCCTTGCACAGGTTGTCCATTAATGCGAAACGAGATGCTAGGGGCACTTAGATCTAAGCAGCAACTGATGACATCGTCAGTTCTCAGCAGGTGCTGGTTGGGGGAGCTCACGGTTCGAGCTATACAACCTGTTGAGGGAAAGAGTAAGTAAGGTGAGGTTTAACATGGAGAATCATCCTCTGAGTCGCACAGTAAGAGTGATGGACCAAAGCCAAGAGAAGAATCCACCATGAAGGTTAATGTGCACTGTCAACTGTGCAGGACTCAGAACCACCAAAGTAACAGGCCGCAGGTATCTAGTCCTTAAAGGTGGGCAGCATCATCCCCTAGGCTGCAATCTCAAACTACATGAGGAGTGCAAAGACAGCTGACAGCAGCAATGATGCTCTTTGCTTCCTGGTTGTACACACAGTATCACGAGTTGCTTCCTGCTTCCTGCTTCTTGCCATCATGTTCTCCCCCCACCCCCATGATGGACTGTATCACCTGGAACTGTAAGCCAAAATGGATGCTTCCTCACTGAAATTGTTTTTTTTTTTTTTGATGGGTATCTTGCGTGAATCTCCAAAATAAGTATCATGTGATATGATACTCTTGATCAAAAAGAAAGCAAATATTCCTCTCTCTCTCTCTCTCTCTCTCTCTCTCTCTCTCTCTCTCTCTC
>JADRCC010579436.1:0-10223 GCA_019843855.1 Hylomyscus alleni
AAAAGAAAACAACAACTGACGTCTCAACATGGCTAAAGAAATCCCATGAGGTCCTACCCCTGGATGAAGAGCTATGGGTGATTAATGGCTGCTGAGAGAAGAAAATCAGTTTGCTTTTGGGATTAGCTCCCACATAGGCTGTGGAATCCCAAGTGGTTCGCCCTAGATGCATGTACAGAAAAGCAGCATTTAGTGGTCTCAGTAGGCTGTATATATATATATGTGTTTGTATATATTTGTGTGTGTGTGTACACATGTATATATGCAACGCCTATAATTAAAGAAGTCAGGAAGTTAAAAATGGTGGGCAGATATGGGAGGAGTTGTAAGTCAGGAGATAAAGGACTAATGTGGATTCACTACTCATAAAGGAAGTTCTTCAAAACAGCAACAAAGTACATGGGTGTTCCTGGACAACATACAGTATATCCATTTCATTCAGCGTAGCCTGTGTCAAAATCCTCTTGCTCACTACTAGCTGTGCAGCCTTGCCCAAGTCACTTAACTTTGCTTAGCTCTGGCTTAGGTATGTGGGTCAGCAAAAACATGAGGAGGCTTTCCTTGAGTGCTCAACAATAATGTATTACCCTCTCAGGAAGGACTCAAATGTTATGCAAAACCAGATAGTTGGCATGATTGCATATTAAACAGATTGTCTTATCTACTTCATCATTGTACTGGTATGTCTGCATGAAAATAAAGCCAAACAGCACCAACACAAATGAGGTTTATTGATCACAAAATACAGTAGTTTTGGGAGAGTGTTTAATGATGCTAATGCAACACAGGAAATTGAAGGTCCTTCAAGGTTCTTCAAGTAAAGGTACTTCAAGTGAAATCCTGTCATCCCAGGTAACTATGTCCTTTTCCTCCTTATTTTATATTGTTAGTAGGCAAAAGAGAAAAAAAATGTATCACAAACAGGGAATGAAAAATACATTTACCTAATTATATTGAGATACCTGCATCCAGCTACTTCTATGTGGCAAGTGTCTGAAGAGCTTCTGAAGCAATGTCCACTGCCAATCACTTCAAAACTCAGTAATCTCAAAAACCCAGGAATGGATTGAAATCCACCCAAGGACATATCAAGGTTGCCAGTTTGTATTTTGGTAATCCTGTATATGTTTCTTCAGTAGTTCTACAATGATAGACATGAATTAGGCTCTTCGACACTGTATTTATCATGTTTAGTCCCCAGCAGTGTGTGGACAAGTCTTTAATTTTCTATGAAGAGAAGTCACAAAGTCTGGACCCCGATGTTACAATACCAGTTAAGAGAGTGACCAAAATGGTTGTTTTTAAGAGTAGCCTAGCCTCTATACAAGAGAAAGTATTTCCATTAAAATGTCACTGGCAGGGCCAAAGGACCTACACAACTGCAATCAATTATAATTCTATATAAAGCAAAAAAAAAAATAACCCATTATCATAATGAATGTACTTTTTCCAAATAATTGGGGTTTCAGCTTCTAGGTATCTGTAAAGAGAGAGGGTAGAGGGAAGAGAGAAGAAGAGAGGAGGGAAAAGATGAGAATATAAATTAAAAGAAAGTTTAATTTTGCACGCAAGGCAACTGCAATAGGAATGGAAGTAGGGACGTCGAGAAAAACCGTCCCTTCTAGGCACTTGTTCAGAAAGATGGCAACAATCCAAATCAGCCTCCAGGCTGCTGAGATCTGTCAAATGTTCACTCTGAGATCACAACTAGCCCACAGCTTTACTGTGAAGCTTTGGCTTCAGAATGATGGTAGATTTGCTTTGTGTTGGTAGGTGCGCGGGCAGAGTTAGCGTTGGGGAAGGAGTGGCTGTCTTGGAGTCAGAAGTACTTAGTTTTCTGTGCTGTAGAAATATGATCTGAGCCACAGACTGCAGTGTATCACACTCAGAGAGGTATGACACCTGTGCCCATGCTAACAGGTAGAGTTTTTACGTGAGAGACCCAACTGGGAAAGCTCTCACCTTCAAATCTACCAAACAAGAACTGCCGAGAGCCTGCACCCAGGAAAGAGGAAGTTCACAGATGCTGTATCTTTATTCATTTCTCTTTCCTTCACTTGTATAAAAAATTTTTTTGTTTAGAACTTGCTTGAGGGGGTCCCCATCCTCTCGCAGGAGAAAGGGGGGGAAAGGCATGATTCTCTGAGGAGGGACCATGATAGGGGACATAAAAAAAAAAAAAAAAACTGCTTGGATTTAGTAGTCCAGTTTTGCTGTGTCTTATTCTCTACTAAAATAACAGTGGTGTTATCTCAGAGAAAGGAGCTTCAGTTGAAATCCAGCTGTAAGGCATTTTCTCAATTAGTGATCAAGGGGTGAAGCACCGACTCACAAATGAAGGAGTGAAATCAGAATATCATTATATACCTAAATGTAACTTCTCAACTCAGATTTCTATATCTAGCAAAACGTTACTATACAACTGAAAGCCAAAGGAAAAATGTCAAAAATAAGCACATGGTTAAAAAGTTCAGGACAACTAAAGCAGTCTTACAAAGATATTGAAGAGCCAGGCGGTGGTGGCGCACGCCTTTAAACCCAGCACTTGGGAGGCAGAAGCAGGCTCGAGGTCAGCCTGGTCTACAGCGTGAGTTCCAGGACAGCCAGGGCTACACAGAGAAACCCTGTTTCGAAAAAAAAAAAAAAAGATATTGAAGAAAGGTACAGATTCAAGGGAAACACACACACACACAAACACACACATAAACCACACACCTACAAAGCAACAGAGTTAATGAACCACATGGGAACGTTAAATAAGTAAATGAGAATTTTTAAACTTTACAAAATAAAACGGCAGAAATTAATATGTATTTGTCACTAATAACTAACAGGTAACAGTCTCAATTCTTCAAGAAAAAAATTACAAATGAGAAAATTAAGAGATTAGATAAAAATGAGCCATTTACATGCTGTCTACAAGGAACATACACACACACACACACACACATACACACACACTCACCCACACACACACACACACACTGGGAAAGCAAACCTATCTTGCAGAGTGAAAAGAAGGAAAGAAGCCTTGCAAAAATAAATTGACAAAAATAGAAAGCATAGTGCTAAAACTGCATGACAAATATAACTTAAACCAGAATAATTCTGAGGAGATAAGTAACATCAAGTGATATTAACAAAAGAATACTCTATTTGGAGTATATTTCAATACTTAAAATATGTAGATGAAATGTTGGCAAGCATACTTTCTTAAAATAAGTTCTTCTGGATGAACATGACAGTGGGTACTATCAACACTCTCATCAATTGATTATCCAATATTTACGATAATCAACAATTATAAACTAATATGAATTAGAATTTAGATCCACAACAAAATTTAATTTAGTAGAAACCATACTGATAAAGCAATGAGACGATGGATTACACTTTCAATAAACATTTCTCCAGAAGTGTTAATAGGAACATTAGCCAGTATTGATTCCACTTAAAAATGTAAATGATATAGTAATGACAATTTTAGGCATGGTTTCCACTGAGTAATATCAAAAACATTAAATTTACATGATTGCAAATTAATGGTTAAAAGAAGTAAACTTGATAAACCTACAATAAGGAAACAGTTGCATTTGTAACAATATTTACAAATGTTTGGTCTGACCCTAGACTACAATTTTATCAAATGATAGATGATAGTGATGTTGTACTTTGTCAGTTTACAAATTCCCCATCTGTTAATAATTACATACTTTAACAATATATTAAGTGCTATCATTGACAAAACTGAACCAAAACAGTTTATTTAAGACATAATTAAGAATTACAGTTTTTCATCTTGTGACTATAATAAACATGAAAGTTCAATCACAGGAAAGCAGAAAAATAAAGAAGATATTCTTCTAATCAGCATGAAATTAGTGCTACATTAAAGAAAATGCTAGGTATGTAGGTATGTTGTATATATTTAACTTATGTTACTATAATTTTTCACACTTGCAATATTATTAGGGAAATAATTATACAAGTTTTAAAGGTTTATTTCTAATTTATTTATGTGTGAGTGAGTGTGTGTGTGTGTGTGTGTGTGTGTGTGTGTGTTCATTTCACTGCAGGTACTCACAAAAGCTAGAGGAGCATGTTGTCTTCTTAGCAGCTATAATTACAGAGAATTCTGAGCATCCTGATATGGAGTGGTGGAAGCTCAGTCGTGTCGTCTGCAAGTGCAGTGTATGCTCTTAACAGCTGACCCTTTATTGAGTCTTTCACACTACACAATTTATAATTTCAGAAGTTATTTGAAGGTTTTAGCAAAACAATAAAGATTCATTTAATCTATAATGTTCTAATGGAACATAATTTTGTGAGTCTCTCAGGGAACATATGCGTGATTTCACTATGATGAGTTTACACATGATAGAGCTATGGTATTGATCCAAGGTGAAATACAATAAAGTGATAATTACTACATCAAATTTAGAGTGTGGGTAAGATTTCAGCACAGAGTGTTTATATGAGATGAATTATCAACAAGTTCAGTCTGCTTTCTTGAGCCATATCTGGAAAAATGGTGGGATTCATTAGAGAACATAGTAGCTGTATATATAATTGAAAAATTAGTGATAGTATGTACAAAATGAGGACTTAAGTTTAATCCTTGGACCTATAAAAAATGTCTGGCATGGTGGCACAGAAGCATAATTTTAGCTTTGGAATGGTGGAGACATTTTTATGCTGAAGAGTTTCTGGCCCTACAGCTTGTCTACTGGTGATCTCTAATTCTGTGAAATCCTGTCCAAAAAAAAAGTCTGATGGTGCCCTAAGGAATGACATCTAGGATTTACACTTTGCCTTCTTAAGACTGCATACACCTGTAAATCACATACACACACACACACACACACACACACACACACACACACACACAGTAGTACTCACACATGGATGTGTACCTGCACAGATACACATGAACACATACATATAACTACAAAAATGTGAAACCACTGTATATTAGTATATAACAGAAAATGTATTCATATTTCCTTTCCTTTCTGTTTACCTTTAGCCTTGAAGAGTCATTAATTTCAAAATTAGCAATAATGAGCCAAATGCCAGACAACCCCACAGAGCCCACATTAATCGTAGAAAATTAGAAGACTTCATTTTAAATCATGCTTAGAGTACTGTTATTAGACAGAAATGAGGCCTGCAATTTCAGATCAGAGACAGCATTCCTAAGTCAAGTGACATTAAATGATTTTTTATTATAAACACCAAAGACAGAGGCACATATGAAGAATCCTTTAGTTGATACATAAAACATAACATGTCTGTGTTTCCCTGAAGTTCCATTTGACTTGATCCCAAGTGGCATAGATATAGTCCCCTGGTCTATAATACTTAAAAATATCTTCAAAAATTTCACATCCATTATCTGTTACTACCAAGAATTATCAATTATCATGTCTAATCTTGATTACTAACTTGAACATAGCAAAGAATAAGAAAAGAGACTAAAAAGTAAGAAAAGAGACAAGTAATGCACACTTTAGTGTGAATATTTGAAAGTATTTAATTAGGCAGTTAATTGCTTCTAAATTAAACAGGTAGTTTCCTTTGATCTATTAGGTTTATTTGGAGGATGCATAATCATTAGTTCTACTTCACCAAAGTAGAAGGTGATGGAAGAGAATCCATCCCAAGTGTTTCTTGAGATTTCTGTATTACTTTGACATCTTCCTTTGTCCATGGCCTCTGTTTCTTGTCAGCCAGGAGGCACAGAGCCTCTTTTTCCACATACTTCCAAAGTCATATCGTTCTCCTCCAAGGCTGAACCCTGAAGTCTTAAGCCTAAAAAAATCCCTCTCCCTTTAAAAGCTCTTGTATTCAGTATCTGTCTAGAAAAATGTCCATTTCATCCAGACTTTTCAGTTTTGTTGAATATAGACTTATGTAGTAGGATCTGATGATTTTTTTTTAATTTCCTCAGTTTCTGTTGTTATATCTCACCTTCATTTTGGATTTTGTTAATTTGGATATTGCTTCTGTGCCCTCTGGTTAGTATGGCTAAGGGTTTATCTATCTCGCTGATTTTCTAAAAACAAAACAAAACAAAACAAAACAAAACAAAAAACAGCTCCTGGTTTTGTTGATTGTTTGTATAGTTCTTTTTGCTTCTACTTGGTTGATTTCAGCCCTGAGTTTGATTATTTCCTGCTATCTACTCCTCTTAGGTGTGTTTGTTTCTTTTTGTTCTAGAGATTTCAGGAGTGCTGTCAAGCTGCTAGTGTATATATTCTCCAGTCTCTTTTTGTGCCAAATACCAAAGTTAAATCATGATCAGATAAACCATCTAAACAGTCCCATAACCCCTAAAGAAACAGAAGCAGTCATTAAAAGCATTCTAACCAAAAAAAGCCGAGAAACAGATGGGTTTAGTGTAAAATTCTATCAGACCTTCAAAGAAGACCTAATATTAATATTCTTCAAACTATTCCACACAATAGAAACAGAAGGAACACCTAATTCGTTCTATGAAGCCACAGCTACTCTGCATGTTCCCCCTTGGACATGGAATGGTTTTTATCTAATCAGGAACTTGCCACAATTTCCTCTCATAGAGGACCTCATAAGAATTTTTTTCTATTTCTATCATATTTAATGCTCCAAATAGATTTTAAAATCTGGATGAATGTATATTAATTGGAAGTTCAGAAGATATCATGTATATTGAAGAGGCATTTAACTATAATAAATTATTTGATGACTTAAAAGTGTCAATACTGAGTTGTATATTTTATTAGTTTAATAAAAAGGATATTCACTATAGTACTTTATGTGTACATAAAATAAAATTTTGCTTCTATGTTCCACAGATAATATGCCATAGCTTCCTTCTACTTTGTTGTCCTTTTATTTCTATTGGAATCAGGTATCTAATTCCATGTTGTGCTATGTGGAACATGTGATAGCCTCTATATCATTTTCATTTCATAGATTAATATTAGAAGTATTGGTGTTGTATTTTCATTAAATGTTTGATATCATTTATTAGTAAAACACTCTTGTCCTGTTTGTTTCCCATTAAAAAATAAAGAAGTTTTGATCATGCATTGTACTGACTGGTTTTGTGTATCAACTTAACACAGACTAGAATTATCACAGAGAAGGGAGCTTCAGTTGGGGAAGTGCCTCCATGAGATCCAGCTGTGGGGCATTTTCTCAATTAGTGATCAAGGGGGTAGGGCTCCTTGTGGGTGGTGCCATCCCTGGGCTGGAAGTCTTGGGGTTCTATAAGAGAACAGGCTGAGCAAGCCAGGAGAAGCAAGCCAGCAAGGAGCATCTCTCCATGGCCTCTGTATCAGCTCCTGCTTTCTGACCTGCTTGAGTTCCAGTCCTGACGTCCTCTGGCGATCAACAGCCATGTGGAAGTAAGCTCAATAAACCCTTTCCTCCCAATTTCCTTCTTGGTCATGATGTTTGTGCAGCAATAGAAACCCTAAGACATGCATTTTTTTTTTACCTCTTTTAAAAGCCTCCCTGCAACATCAATAATTGATATCTCTTCTAGTTTATTATTCAATTGTTTATCTGTTGTAGGTTTCAGAGTTTGTAGTGAAATGAAATGGATTATTGGTCTGCCTGCAAAACATACCGGCACAATAGTGGCAAAACTGTTTTATGAGTAACCAGCCATTTTTTGATTGTGTTTAAGAGGCCACTCCATGAGATGGAACCCATACATAACCTTGTGAAAGTGACCTATAATTTGAAATATAGGTCATGGGCATATAGGAAAGTATACTACTGTTATTCTGCCAAAGGAACATAGCAATGAGTCAGACAAGATATTATTTTACCCTGAGAATCTTCTGTGTGGGATGGAGACTGTAGAGTCTGCTGCTATTGCACAGTACGTTCTTCAGTTGGCCATTAACTAAACTGTGTCTTGCATTGCTCACATATTTTGCATATACACTGGTCCTTTCCCTAGTGAGTCTTCCTCATCCCTTAGACCAGAGCACTACGTGCTATTCTGGAGCTCACCAATTTAGTTTCTAGAAAAACTGTTGTCTCAATGTGTCTTTCTGGTATGTTATTCAACATGTTCTCTCCTTTCTATATTGTTACATTTATTTTGTTAAAATTGTAAGCAAATATTTTGCAAGTTTTAATAGTCAAATACTGTCAGAACAGATTGCATTTGGTTCATTTCTTCTTACTAAGGCCTTTTTTTAAAACCTCAACATATCAAATGATTATGGCTGTGCTTGAACAGGCTTTCATTGCACATCAAAAGTTCATATAATAACTAGGTAGTAATTCATACTTCCATAAGTAATTTTTTCTGGCTACAGAATAGGAGATATAACCATATTTATTTTTCCTAAGTTTAAACATCTTTTACTTTTTACTTTTGAAATTATCATTACATCATTTCACTGTATATTATAATTACATCATGTATTTAATTACATACATTCATATTATAATTACATACATTAAGTCATATATGTATATATTAATCTATCAAATACACCACTTTAATATTTGACTATAGTATGCTATCCATGAAATTTAAGAGTTTTATGTAGTCTATCTAGATTTGGTCATGATTTTATGACATAGTCTCACCTTGCTATCTTAGTTGCCATCATACTCAGAATTATTTAGACATAGACTCACAAGTTCTGAGATTACAATATACTCCATCTTACAAGATTTATCATTTCAGTTGTATTTCTTGCAGAGTTAGTCACAGTACTTAGAATTGAGTTTGCAGAAGTCTGAGTAGGGGAAATGAGTATAATTTGATCATAGAAAACTACAAGGTGGAAATGGAGCATCAAATCAAGAAAGTTATTCTTTTACCTTCATTGATGCATCTTGAGAAATATATAATTTATGAATTTTTAATTTTTTTCCTCCAATTTAATCAATAAAACATTTTGGATATTTACAAAACTTATTATTTATGAGTAAAACTTTCAATTACAAATAATAATCATTTATTCAAATTATTCAAGTTTAAAAATGAAAATAAATTATTTGAGAGATATGTTTGTTTAAATGGTTCGCCCAATTACAAGCTCATTGCAAATGTACAATGATTCAATGCTGCCCTCTGGTGGAAATATCTGTTAGCATTCTACTCTACTTGTTGAAAAGTTCCATTCCTTCTTGACAATGTTTCTTTCTCATGAAGCTAATTTGATTACATTTTGAAAAAATATTTTTCATTAGTTATTGATTTTGTACATTAACTGCCTTATATTTGTGTATAAATGTTTATATTGATGAGTTTTTACATGAGTTTTTACATATGTATTAATATGTTTTGTGAGCCTGTTAATACATTGCCTACCTTGCTATAACATTCTATACTCCAATATTGTTCTATCCCCACATGTATGATGCTTGAAATTATCAAAATTTTAAAGCACTAGTCCCCTGTTGATACTCTATTCGGAGTACTTCTATGATTCTGGTGGCTTTCTCTATTATGTATTATTTTCAGAGCTTTGCTATTTGATACAAGATAAAGATAAAACTTTTTAAATGAATTTTATCAAGCTACTGTATAAAGGAGATGCTACTATTTTTACAGTTTTGGCATTTGTAAATTTGAATTGGAACCCAAGTATACACATTAAATATACATGTACAAAGTGGAATATCTTTACAGAAAACAATACATGAAATATTTAGAAATAGCTGGAGACAGAGTTGGGAAGTCTTATTTGCATATTCTGCCCACCCTACTACAGATAAGGCTTATCCCCATTGCTTATATATTTTTAACCATTCAGTTGTGATCATATCAATGATACTAACTTTATAGACTCCTTTGTTTGTTTGTTTGTTTGCCTGTTTTTGTTTTGAGACATAGACTCACTGTGTATCCCAGGCTGACCTTACTATTTCATCTGAACATAGAGATGAGTACCTCAAGTACATCAAGGTTCTTACAAACTAATTAAGAACACAAACTATAGCAATAACAAACAACTAGTTGTTGTATATAATTTGATTCTTCTTCAACAAAGTCGCAGCTGTTTCCCAAGTTATACAATAAATCATGTGGTGAAAAGAAAACCTATCAGGGTACCCAAAGAATCAATAACAGAAGATACTACACACAGTCTATAATTATGTATGATTCAAGAGTGCAGAATACTTTAATGAGAAATCTCACCTGGTTGGTAACTTCAGAGGTTAAAGTAATTTTTCAAAAATGTGAAATACACTTCAGTGAAATATTT
>JADRCC010579437.1:0-21404 GCA_019843855.1 Hylomyscus alleni
ATATATATATATTTAATGCCTAAAATGCTGGACACAAAAAAATAATTTAAATTCATTGGAAAATGTTGAGTGGAAGAGAAAACTCTGGTAGATAACATTTGCAAAGAGAATTATAAAATAGTAAAGCTAAATGGAACTCCTGTTATAGTTGTTGTTCTATTGCTAGGAAGAGACACCATAGTTTAGTCCATGATCATCATGGTAAGAAGTATGGTGGCAGGTAAGCAGGCAGACAGGCGTGCTGGGGGCTGAGAGTTCACATCCTGATCCACAGGCAGGAGGCAGAGAGAGAGAAACTGGGTCTAGTGTATGCTTTTGAAACCCTAAAGCCCATCCCCAGTGACACACCTCCTCCAACAAGGACACACCTCCTAATCCCTTCCAAACAGCTCCACTAATTGGGAACGAAGCACTGAAACATACAAGCCTACGGAGGCCAAGCTCATTCAGACCACACACCTTCCATCCTTCCGCTCAGCTCATAAAAACTGAGCTCAGAAAGATACATTAACTTGGTCATATTCAGGACACATTCTTTACAGAAGCAGGGTTTGAAACCAAGTTCATGAGCTTTATTCTAGTGTTCTACTTTGTTTACAAGAACAGGAGACAAAATCTTACTCTGTAAATGTATCCACAGTTATTGAACATAGGCCATGGTTGGCCGATTCAGCCTGGAGTCATCTTTCCTATATCATGAAGGCTGACAAAATAGCAAGAAACTGTAAGATGGGAGTCAATGATGGGTCCTCCCAAATGACCCTTGACCTTGGTTCAGAAGAAGATAATTGAAAGGATGAATAGAGGTCCATTGTCCCTTCTCTAAAGAAAGCAAAAGAACCATTGAGATAGTTTGTATACACTCAGCCCAGGGAGTGGCACTATTAGAGGGTGTGACCCCGTTGGAGAAGGTGTGGCCTTGTTGGAGTAGGTGTGTCACTATGGCTTTAAGACCCTCATCCTAGCTGCCAGGAAGTCAGTATTCTGCTAGCAGCCTTCAAATGAAGATACTGAACTCTCAGCTTCTCCTACACCATACCTGCCTAGATGCTGCCATGTTCCCACTTCGATAATAATGGACTGAACCTCTGAACCTATAAGCCAGCTCCAATTAAATGCTGTCCTTATAAGAGTTGCCTTGGTCATGGTGTCTGTTCACAGCAGTAAAACCCTAACTAAGACAACCATCTTGGCTTCAATAATTTCCATGGGCTACTAGAACCTGAGATCTTTCAGGAGACCATGCTGTACCAGGTAAGAGCTCTGTCTCACATGCTTAATTTGGGTGAGACTCAGATCATATCACAGTGTGGGTCTAGGGGCCAGTTGCATAATTGGAGGAGTAATCAGTACCTTGGAGAATGTCAGCCAAAAGCACTCCTGACACCACTTTCGGTCTTACTGAATCATCTCCAGACCCCATGACTGGATGATTCACTGATCTTTGGGGTCATGACTATCAGGTGCTGACCTAGAAATGAGAGCTAAATTCTTAAGGGGAAAGAGATCCTGTAATTGGAACTCTGGCTTTTCCAGTGGATCAACCTATCATTCTTTGGGTTTCTGGAGACTAATGGAAGACACATTAGTCTCTTCCATATCAATCAAAATAACTGAGAGAGGATAAGCAGAAACCCGTGAGACAGGAGAAGGTGTGACTATCTGAGAAGAAAGCCATCTGGAGCCTCCACACTCAGCTGAGCTGAGCTTCTAAGACAACCTGCCCACACTGCAGGGATCCCAGCTCCTTGAGTCTTTCCATAGAACTGCTGGAATGCTATCACAGCTGTGTGGCTGGCATCTCCCAGAAGGAGGAATGCTAGAGAGAATGAAGTGGAAGCCATGATGTTTTATAGGACTGCACTCAAAGTTCAAATTCCATCATCTTCACTACCCTTCTAGCAACACAGAGCACCCTCTCTAAGATGGGAGGGAACCATACTAGGACACACTGAAGTCTGAAGGTGGTTGGTCCCCAAAGGGTTTGCGCTACGTGCATGGTGCTTTCTGAGGTGTTTTTAAGAGCCCTAGAGTGAGGTAACGAAGTCACTGAAGGGGCTTTCCTTAGGAAGAATTCATGCTGATCTCCTGGGGCAAGTTACTTCTCTCAAGAGTAGATTATAAAGTGAGACCACCACAAACCATCCTCTTCTACACTTGGTGAGTCTTCTTGTCTTTGCCATACTATCACGTAACTAAGGTGAAACCAATGACATGCCTCCCATCTTTAACTTTTACTCTCCAAAACCCAACTATACATTTTTTTTAAAGTACCCAGCCTTGAGTACTTTGTTTTCACAGCAGACAGAGGACCAGTATATATGAAACTCAGGAAGCAAGCAAGCACAATTGAACAACCTTGGAAGAATGGCAACCACATCTGGGTAGAAAGTCTGAGAAACTAGCCAGAGATTATGTGACTTTCCAACTGCCAACAAGGACTTGCAGCCAGGCTGGCAAACCCCAGAGTACAGATTCTCGCTATATATAACTTGATACCACCTCCTTAATCTCTTGTTATTGCCCTCAGCAAACACGTAGGGAGACACAGTCGCTAGGTCAAATTGTATGGACCTTTCTAATGCTGTTGATACATCAAAAAAAAAAAAATCCCCAGAAAGGAAACACTAATTAACAACCTCAGTAAACACTCATGTGGAAACCTGTGTAGCTCACACAGTGAATATTATCCCTGGGCAAATTTCTATAGATTTTGTAGGTTGTAAATTCTTGTGTTGATTTTCATTTTGAATATTTCATTTACTTACTTCCACATAGCCGCATCATTTACAAGTATTGATTACAAGTAAAAGAAGCCAACTCTTTTATTGAGACATAATATTTGTACATATTTATAGAGGTCAGAATGACAATTTTATATATGTGTACAGTGTACAATGATCAAACTGGGATCATAGGACCTGCCATTTCTATGTCTGTATCAAGTCCAAGTTGGAAGAATTTATTCATTTATTTTTTTGGGGGGGAGAGAATTTTCAAACTCCTCTTGTTCTTTCTAAATCTATCACAGATTGTCATACATAATGGTTGTTTTACTGTTCTATACACATCAGTATTAATTTCTCCTCTATACCTTGGTGCCCCTTATCTGACCTTCCAGTCTCCCCTTTACTGTATCCCCAATCTTGAGTGATCAGAATTCCATTCCACTCCTCTGAGAGTTTGACATTTTAATACCCACAAATGGAAAAAAAAAAAAAAAAAAGTGTGGAATTTGGGTCTGACTCATTCACTTAACATGAAACCTCCAAATGCATCCATGCTAATGTAACTAAATTGTATATTTCCTTCCTTTTGCAGCTAAATGATGTTCCCTTCTGTGTGTGTATCACACTTTCGTTATCCGTTGATCTACCAATGGGCATCTTGATTGATTATATATTGACTATTGCTATTTGTGCTGCAATAAATATAGGCCTGCAAATATTTTCTCAAGATAATAATTTTATTTTTTTGGATACACACTCTCTTCATAGCTGAATTGCCCAGGCATATGTTAACCCTTTTTTGTTGTTGTTGTTTTTGTTTTAAGGAATTCTCATCCTGTTTTCTATAATAATTTACATTCCCACACATACTATCTGGGCTCCCTTTTCTCTGCTTCTTGCCAACACTTGCATTGTTTAGGTCTATTTTGTTTGGATTGGTTTTTCTTTTGATGCTAGCCATTCCAAATGGCACTCAGGTGATATTGCACTATTATTTTATTTGTGTTTCCCTGATGATCAATGGTACTGAATATTTGTCCATATTCTTGTCTTATCTTCTTTTAAGAAACATCTATTCAGATCTTTAGGCTATTTTTAACTTGTTTATTTCCTTCTTCTGGATGTTTTTGCTAAGATCTTTTTCACCCCATAGATTACAGATATTAATCCCTTGTCAAATAGAAGGCTTGCAAGTATTTCCTCCCACCTGCAGAATGTCTCTTAACTCTGTAAATTGTGCTCTATGCCATGGAGAAGATTCTCCATTAGAAATAACCCAAAAAAAAACTAGTAGTGATGCATTATTTTAAGATATACAGTTAAAATGTTTGGAGTTATTTAAAACTTATATTGAGAAAAACATATGCATTTTCAGTATTGCTGTAGACAAGCATCTACATAAGACTGTTCAATTGATTGTTGCTTTATATCAAACAACTTTTATAATACTCATTTTATTGTTACAATACTTTATAAATTTTAAAGAACATGACAAAATAAAAAAAATGAAAGGTATTGCAGGTATTGAAGGGGGGTCTCTGGGAGGAGTTGGGGTACAAAGGGAAAGAAGAATGTGATGTAATTCTATTAAAATATGTTTTTAAATGTTAATAAATTCAGATAAATTGAAATCATGTATCTTTTCTCATCATAATGCAATGAAACTTAAATCAACAAAAAAGTTCACTATAGAAATAACCCAATTAACTACCTTTACTTGTAAATTAAAGAATTGAAAGCATGCCAGATAGCTCATGGAATTTAAAAGAAATATTAGAAAATTAGTCTGAAAATGAGCTGTGGTCAGAGAATCTCCAGGGCTCTAGACAACAGGAAAGGGCAAATGGTCTTACAGGCTACTGTCAGTGGGATGGATCAGTTTAACATCCATCCCTCTGCTCACATGTCTAATTTTCTATAAGCCAGTACAGAAAGAAGTTCCTTGATTCAACCAAGACAGCACTGGGGAGGGGGAGAATAAATTACAGTTACAAAAAGGTAGAATAGGGGCTGATGAGATGGCTCAGTGGTGAAGAACACTGACTGCTCTTCCAGAGGTCATGAGTTCAAATCCTACAGGTGGCTCACAACCACCTGTAATAAGAAACAAAAAAAAAAAAAAAAAAAAAAAAAAAAAACCTTTGGGCTGAGAGCAGGGGCCAGAGCGAGAGAGAGAAGGGAAGGGGGGACAAAAGGTGGAATAGATGCAAGTGAAGAACAATCAATGTCTACTTGGGACTTAAGTTCGAAGGCTCCCAAAACCTGTAATCTTTTTATTAAACTAAAGTTCTTGCTTCTTTACACTGGATCGCCATCCGTTCTTATACGTTGGTCAAATAAAATAAAGGGTGCTAACCTTTTCATCATAAGCTGTTCAGCATGCTTGGAGAGGCTCAAGGAGAACCTCTTGGGCTGAGATAAATATGTAAAAACTTTAAAAGAAGGAAACAGGACTCTTTCAGCTTTCCCACTGAAGTAATCTAGAAGGGAGAAATGAGGATAAACAGATCAACCCCTTGACTGCAGACAGACTGACAAACGTCTTTTGCAAAGAGCCAGGTAACAAATATCCTATCTATTTCCAGACTACATAGGCTCTGCTGCCTATACTCACCACTGCTGCTGTGAGACATTGATAATAAAGAAATAAATAAACACAGTAGTGTTCTAATAAAACTTTATTTATAAAAATCAAGTGGCAGGCAAGACTTTACCTAGGACCACAGTGTTTACTGCTGTTTCATTTGAACTACGTAAACTACACAAATTGTTGGCAGCGGGATACTAGTGTTACACTGTGGGTAAGTCCAAGCTCCATGGAGAATTCAGCAGGTGAGGAATTGAAGTCTCCTCACCAAACAGCCCAGTTGAGCTCCCACCTGGCCACTTGCACTAACTGCTAGTTATATAACGGGATCATCTTGGAAATGGATCCTTTGACCCCCAGATCAGTAGTCCCAGGTGATTCTACATGGAACAGAAATCAATAACCTAAAGAGGCCCTGTCCAAATGCATGACCCACAAATTATAAAAGAAAATGAAATTGTTGTTAAAACCACTATTACAGGGTACTCTGTCATTTGGTGGAATAACAGGAACGTGAAGCCAATCAATCTTTTTCTACAACTTGATTAGAGATCACTAGCCACCAAGAATTTTATGAGCAGCATGTCATTAAAAACAGCCGTTGATGTACATTAACACTGAATGGAAAAAATTTATGCAAGAAGGAAAGTTCTAGACCACCTCCTACCCAGATCTCTCTTTTAGTAGGTTTAAGTTGATCCTGGCTGTCTTGTAAGCAAGTATGTTACACAATTCTGATTTCATGAACCCAAATACTTTGCATATTCAACAGGGAAAGAAAGCAAACACACCCATACATTCATATTCCCTTCACAGCATGTCTTCAAACTGCCTTTGACTTGATCCCTAATGATTCAATGTGGGCTATTTGTAGCCTCAATCTAGTTAGGTTTCAAGGTTAAGAAAATTCTGCGTCAATAAGACCTCAGCCACAGAGATGGTAAAGCTTGGATCCTCATGAAGCTGAAGTTTAATCGAAATCGAACCTGAAGACTTAACTGTCTTCCAATTTTAGAATCTTAAAATATCCATTATTGCAAGATTAAAGACCTCTGCCTAAGACGCTGTATGAAAACTTTTCTAATTCTCATTAGACTTCTTCCTCCAAAAGGCAAGTCTCATCAGACACCTTGGGGGATTTTTCTGGACTCGGTCACGGACAAGCAGTCCTCTCTGGAAGGCGAGGCAGAGCTGCTGGGGCTGTGCCACTATCTGCAGATAAAATTTCAAAGGGCTAGTCAGTGTGGGCGCACGCCGGCTGGGCTGCGGCTGGATGCCTTGGGAGAAGATTTGCTTTGAGGAGCTCAGACAGGGAAACTGATTTACAGGCACAGGGCTGCCCCAGGTCTGTTCCAGTGACACACAAACAGGGTCACAGTCTGTGTGCTCTCTCCTGCTTAAGCGTTTATTTGGGAACAAGAAAAAGAGAAAGAAAAACCGAAGGGTTCATTGGTGATCTATTCACTGTTTCCTATAGTCAGGCAGAGAAGCAGAGACTATTTAAGTGGCATTTGATTAGTTTCTGGTGACAAGCTTGGAGTCTTTATTTTATTTTGATATTAATGTATATTAAGTGTAAAATAATAATAATAATAAATAATTTGATGTTTTCATACATATATGCAATGTTATTCAATTATGTCCCCTTCACCCTAAAATATCTCTGATTCCAAGACTGAAATTCTCTGTTTAAAATTGATTGACTACTACTCATTACCTGTTGGCTCAAATGGGCCTCCCAGTTTAGCTGACTCTTCTCCTCACAAAACACCAGCAACTTAAATAGAGTTATTAGAAGGGAGAAACTTAGAAGATGGAGAGGAGAGGGATCCAATGAGAAGCAAGGATAGACCATGGGAAGCAAAAGTCTCTGTGTTCCCCGCTTGGATGTGCCAAACACAAAGATGAAATGGGTTATAACCCATGTGTGACGGTGCGTGCCTGTACTCCCAGAATGTCAGCGGCAAGAGGTTCAAGGCCTGCCTCAACAATGTCAAATAAAGAGGGTAGAAGGGAAGGAGGAGGAAGAAGGGACATTTGAAGAAAGGGGGAAAAAGAGAGGAAAAGAGGAGAAGAGAAAGGAAACCAAAGGAAGGAATGGGCAAGGGAAGGGAGGAATGAAGACAGAGGAAGGGAAGGTGGAGTGGAGAGGACCAGAACACTAATCTTTCCTGTGTCCTTACCTAAACCTTGAGAAAACTTTCAAGGAGTCTTTCTAGACTGCTATAGATAGTCACTAAGCGGTAAATAGAAACAGTATAATGATACTAAAAAAATGTAATCCTTTATACCAGTTAACATAGCTGCTCTCTTTCTATTCATAAACTGGTACTCGTGGGGGGGGTGGGCAGAGAAAGGGTTGTCAGGGAGAGAAAGGAAGGAGATGTCTAACAGATGTCTTCGCTCGGTGCCCACTGAGCACCAGGCTGTACTGGGCACATTGAATGGATCCCCCTGTCAACTTCTCAAACTACAGAGACATTAACCACTCCCACTCTACAAATGAAGGATGCTGAGACTTGGAACGTCTGCTCAGTATCAGCCAGACAGCAATGGGGTTAAATTCACTTCTGGTCGAAACTAAAACCAATCCTCCTTCTATGATGGTCGCCAAAACCCAAAAATAAGCTTTAGCTCGTCACTTCAGTGATGATTATGTTAGCATTCGATGAAGGTCATCATTTATCAACCTTGAGGTAAATCTGTCACTTGCTGTGGCAATCAATCCTCACTCTGACCCTGTAGCAGCTAATGCTGTCCTCATTTCCCTACGGGGAACCTGAAGTTAAGCCTTTTTGCTCAGGGACACGGAGTGAGATAGCAGAGGGTTAAGCCAGGCAAACTGACACCAAACACCGGTGTCTTAAGTGCCGTGCATTGCAAACTTATTTTAGTTCAATCGGCCATAAATAAAAACCTGTTATTGCTCAGTGCACTGGAAGACAGAGACAGAGGAGATTTTTAGCTCCAATCCAGGGGGGTTGATAAACTGAGAAATGACTCCTCGGCATCTGGAGGTTACTGAGGGGTAAGCTCTACAATGAGCCAGATCACACCACACACACACACACACACACACACACACACACACACACACACACACACACAGTTTCCTTCCATGGACCAAAATGCAATCAGTAGCCATGAATTGCATGTGGATAACCAGCTCTGATGTTCTTTAAAGAACACAATACAATTTCAATCCTTCCATGACTATGGCTATCCCAGGACAATTTTTTGCAGGAGCAACAAACATCCTGGCTCTCTTTGATCTGGGCCTGGAAAATGTTTTTCAGCATTTTCATAGAGACGAGAAAATAGGGCAGGGAGATGGAAGGCAGCATGCAGATGTTTACATACAAACACTAAGCTCACGCGAGAACATAATTCCAAAATTGGAACCAAAGCATATTTCAGAAGTTCTCTTGGCCTTGAGACGGATCAGCCTCTAAGGGGTGTGTGGCTGAGGGTACCACTTGCTGTTTACAGACTTGCCCTTTGCCCTCCACGTCCACGTGACTTTCTGTATCTGAGATTAGACACGATGATCTTGTTACCTGAAACGCAAGCAGTTCCATCTCTAGGGAAGCCTTTAGGAAGGAGACCTGCAGGGGCACCATGGGGCCTCCGGTATACTTTTACATTCAGGTAAACGTACAGCACATGCGCACTAGGGTACGCCCAGAATAAAGTCCTGGCCTGTGCGGTGCAAAATGCTAATGTAGGGGCTAAGAAGAGGACCCAGTCAGTGCAAGCGTGACGACCTGAGTTCAAACCTTCAATACTCTTGTAAGAAAACAAACAACAATAACGAAACACGACAAACAGGCACAATAGTGATAGCCTGGAATGTTTGTGAGCTGTTTTAAGGCTGGCCAGCCTAACCAATCAGCCAGGCTTAAATTCAGTGAGAGATCCTGTCTCAAAAATAAATAAATAAATAATAGGAAAGCAATCGAAGGAGACCACTGATGTAGACTCTGGCCTCTATACTTTTCTACACACATAGGTTAGTACACAAATGCTCATTCACACATAAACACTGGAATACAAGCACAGAACACACATACACACAAGAGTTAATGTTATAAAAACTAAACAAAGCCAGAGGGGGTGTGCCAAACTAAGAGACATGGAAGACATGGCCAGTGTGTGCAATGTATGGCAGTCTTCATTGCAGTTGGGCTGGGAGGAGGAAGAGAGACATGATGGGGCAGTCGCAAAATTGAGTAGGGAGTATTAGCTAATAATGTTAAGCCAAAGTTAACATCAGCTTGAACACTGTGTTGAAAGTCTGTTCAAAATGACAGTGGCCAAACTATATATAAGGACAGAAATTTAACCCCGATCTGCAACAGTTGACCCAGGAAATCATATAATTACTCAATGTGACCTTGTCAGAAGCCACACAGCCACTCCTCATGACAGTCCAAGAGTGGAAATAATAAATAGCTTCTATAATGAACACAAATGGCTAGTTCTCCATGAATAACGGACAGCTTCTGTACTGGCTGGTTTTGTGTATCAACTTGACACAAGCTGGAGTTATCACAGAGAAAGGAGCTTCAATTGAGGAAATGCCTCCATGAGATCCAGCTGTGGGGCATTCTCTCAATTAGTGATCAAGGTTAGGAAGGACCATTGTAGGTGGTACCATCCCTGGGCTGGTAATCCTGGGTTCTACAAGAAAGCAAGCTGAGCAAGTCATAGGAAGCAAACCAGTAAGTAACATCCCTCCATGGCCTCCGCAACAGCTCCTGCTTCCTGACCTGCTTGAGTTCCAGTCCTGACTTCCTTTGGTGATGAACAGCAAAGGTGAAAGTGTAAGCTGAATAAACCCTTTTCTCCCCAACTTGCTTCTTGGCCGCGATAGAAACCCTGAGTGAGACAGCTTCCTTATAGTCAATCCCTATTTCCCATTCAGGATCAGCCAGTCAGAGCCACCTGCAGCTTCCCCAGGCTCCCCTCATCTGCCCTTTTCCAGTACAATGTAGTCTCTGCCAAAAAGGCAGTGCTTCACTTCCTTGCTACAGAATGAATAAGTAGCCTTTGCTTTCCTCGTTTGCTTGATCCCTGTTTATAAGCCTTAGCCCCGGGTCACGTGAATACCCTTGTTTATTGGGAAGGTGTGCAGGGTATTTGGTTATAAAGAGTCTGCCCTCAATGCTCAAGTGATTCAGGAAAGAACATACATCTAAACAGACAGAAATAAAGTAGATAGGACAGTGGATTAACAACTCATGCATCTGGGCTAATTGAACAAGACTTCTTTGCACAATCCTGACACCTTTTTAAAAGTGTGAACTTATTCCTGAATAAGAAGGGCTTTAAGGTGTCTCCACTTGACCTGTTGGGTAGCCCACCCCTGTTCACCTGAGATTAGGAACTGGGGAGGGGCTGGACCTTTGTCTATGTAGCTTTATCTGTCTCTTCTCCTTGCAGTACCACAGTGCAGATCGGGCCCATCAACTCATTCCTAAGGAAATGATCCTATGTCCCACTCCACATACAATGTGCCTAGATCTCTCTTTGTTGGTCATTTGTTCATATTGTTGAGCACAGAGGGCAGTGAGTCTTAACCTGTGAGTCGTGTATCAGATACTTACATTACAATTCGTTAACAGTAGCAAGATTACAGTTATGAAATAGCAAAGAAATAATTTTATAGTTGGGGGAAGCACTCCAACATGAGGAACAGCATTGGGAAGGTTGAGAACCACTGACATAGAGAAACTCAAAGCTGTCTCTTTTTTCATCCTTGGGGCCCAGGGTGCAGAAGCATTGTGGTCCAGAGTCATCAGGGTGCTGCTCTTGCTATTGGCCCTCATGTACACCCTGTAGTATATGAAGCATGATCTCACAAACTGGGGATTTTTGAGGCTATCTGGAGGCTGGCCATCCATTTCTTACTGTTAAGCTGTTCTTGGAACTGGCTGGTATAAGTGTCAGTCACCATCTACGGTTGTTACTTATCTATTCCCTAACCTTGCCTTCACACCCTTCCTCCTACATTGCAACAGTAAGCTGCCCTATTACACCTGAGCCTCTCTGATTCATGAACATGGCAGTTCCGTACCTCAGTACCTTGAGATAGCCACGGAGCTTGAAAGAACACCATGCTGTCTCTATGCCCCAGATACTTAATTGTTCCCACTGTAGCCTGGGCTTCCTTGTCTGTTTTGGTTTTGTTTGCTTGCTTTTAATCCCCATCCCCATTCCCCTCCCCCCACCCCACCCCACAGAGTATTCCCAAACATATGCAGCCGAGATGGGGAATCACATCCTTCATGGTTGCTTATAGGAAATATACTCTCAAGAGCTTAGGAATAAAGGGGTGTCTGCCCTTCACCCTTAAATGGTTATGAAAAATATATTCATATCCATAGAGAGAGGGGGAGGAGGAAAGAAGTCATGTATCCTTGAAGCTCTTTCTTCCAGGTTCTCTGTTACTTTAGGGACATGCCTGATCATCCATACAGTTTGGTCTCACTAAAGACCCCTCACAGGAGCTCCTGTCCTGAGATAGTGATGATGGACTTGACTTTTCCAACAGTAATTTATCCTAAAGTCTTTCCCAACAACAAATTAGAGATTTGCAAGAGATAAGCAAGTCAACAACAACTAAAGCTAATCACTGTAATTTCTCATCTATAAACTCCCAGCTTGTATTCACAAACACCCCCAGCACAGGAATCGGTCCCTTGTGACCATGCAAGTTGCTACAAGACAGAAAACAACAGATTGTCCATCCAGATGTAGTTATAAGATACTGAAAGTACGAGGAGCAGAGACATGATGAAATCGACTCAGATTTACAGCAACAGGTGGCAACCTCTGAGAAGGCATAGTCTCGGTCATCTGGCCTCTGGTATACACAGAACAAGGAGACCCAGCACCAAGAAGTCTGTTGTAAGCGCTGTGGCTGACATTCAAAACTGTGGGGTAGGCGGGCACAGAGATGCAGGGGAAAGCATGCGTGTGCCCACTTGGCTCAGTCCGAATACTCCTAAGTACCACAGAAGGGGCTTCCAGGCATTCCTCCTATAACTTCAACCCCCAGCCCAATAAAATTAGTGGCTTTAGATAGGGCCTCAGCATTATTTTTAGAAGCTTCTGAGACAAATGCACTGTGTGCTTGACTTTGAGAATGACCTCACAGAGCAGTCTCTTATCTCCTGAGCCAGGCAGGACACTGTGTCCCCATGCCTTCAGCCTTCCAAGACAGGCTCTGTAGCCTCTTACATCTTCCTTCTTTTCCTTTCACTATATAGGTGAAGCTGACCTGTAACTCCTGATCCTCCCTGCACACACACACACACACACACACACACACACACACACACACACACGCTCATACTCAAACATGCAGGCCGGTAGAGCAATGTATCTCGGCAACTCCATCTAACTCTCTATAGTTTCTTAAATACAAGCCGTTTTTCTAACCACACCAGATAGGCCTCTGGAAGTCTCTGAAACAGTATCCAGTTCAATATAAGCCCCACTGCATAAATGTTGGTTGATTTATTCGGTCAAAACTATAAGACAGATCCAAGGCTTGGTGTGCTCTTGTGGTTAGTTCCTGATGTTAAGAATCACACCTGGAATCTGTATGCTTGTGTTGATACAGGGTCTAATACAGCGGAGGCTTTCCTGAGCTCATTCTGTAGCCAAAGCTGGTGCCGAACACCTGATCTCCTGCTTCCAGCTTCCGAGTGCTAGAATTATAGGCATGGGCCATTGTGCTTGGTTCATAAAAGCTTTGAGACTTTAAATTAATCACTTAGAACCTTTTTAGAGCTTAAGGCCTTTATTCTCAAATCTCAGCTTCTATACCACCAAATGAGAATAATATCAATATCTAATTCCTAAGACCGTTAGATAATAAAAGGGAAGCTTCCCGAGAGACATCTACCACGAGTCACTGCTACGGACCAAAGTTTGCTCTAAAATTCTTAAAGTTCCCCCAATGAAATGTTTCATAATTTCTAAGCAGTGGCTTTTATAAGTTAAAATGGTCTCCAGTGGGGACAATGCCCACTATTGTGTGGTCTGCTTCTGAGAATCCAGGGTCCTGCCTGGGTAAACTTGAACCTCTGACTCTGATTATTCTCTCGTTAAAAGAATCAGTGGGCAGGAAAGAGAGCTCAGTGGCTGTAAGAGAATAGTGTTCTCGCAGAGGACCAGAGCTGGGTTCCCAGAGTTCACATAAGGTAGGTTACAACAGATTATAACTTCAGACGACACAAAGCTCTCATCTAGAGTCCAAGGACACTGTGCACATGTGCACAAACCTGCATACAGGCACACACATAAAAACATAATTAAAAATAAAATCTTCTTTTAAAAACAATCAGCCATGATTAGTCAGTCAGTCAGTCTGGGCTCACTGGTTTCCATCTCTCATTACATGAGGAGCAAAATCAAGTGGCAAAAAAAACCCCGTCAAGGTCAGGTCTAGAGATCAACACTCCAGTATCCGGAGAGTTTGGAGTCCCTCGGGGTATTTGAGATGCCCATTGTCCACCCAGAAGATTTCAGGCACTAATGATATCAGAATCTCCTGTAGAATCTGTCAGAGAGTCAGCCTGGGTAGCTCTGCTCTCTAAAATTGACCTCATAGATCTGCACCCAGCCCTTGAGCCTTCTCAACAAGGAGCCCAGCAGCTGGAGGAGCACACCTGGAGATACACTTGACCTTAGGGGATGACAAACAGAGCAAAAAGAAAAAGCCGCATGCATGAGGGAAAGAATGCAGTCTCTTGACACCAGACACAGCTCACCAGACCCAGCTTAAGTCTGAACCAGAAGCGTCACCTCGGCAAGCATTTGTTGCGTCATCTGTAAGATACTGGCTTCATCACTTATAGAGCAAGGGTGACAAGACTCACGGAAGAAATAAAAATACTACCTGTGAAAATATCTGAAAACCCTCCAATAGAGTACCCAGTATACTGACCCTCAATATAAGTTTACACATTGTGGACCGAAGGGCACATTACAAAAATGGCTCTGCTTTCTTAACGTGGGATACCGAGAGAAAGAATGATGTCCTCAACCAAGGAATCTGAGATGATTAGACTGAGTAGCCGAGCACACCAAATGAGTTGCTACAGAACACCATCCTTTGCCAAGGAGAATCCCCAGGGCCAGTTCCCCATCAGACCTGAGCCAGGACCTTCCTCGCTTTTGTTCTGGGAATGTCTTCCAAAGGCTAGGAATGGTTGCGTTCTAACACATGGATACTGCCCCCTCTGCCCCCCAATAAGCAACAGATAACAAGAGTAATCTTCCAAAATATACAGAAAAAATGTCACAAAGCTCTTGGGCACTCTTGAGCATTCTAGCCTTGCTCTTGGTAATAGTCCACGGAATCTTCTTAAAGTTTTTCAACTTTGTATGCAAGGGGCACAGTAAAGAAACTGAAATGGCCACTCACTCTGTAGGTGGAAGAAGAAAAAGTTTATTCCAAACTGCCAAGACTGTCTGTCAGGAAAGCAGAGAGAAGTGTGGAAAAGGAAGAGTTGCTGCATAGAGGGAAGCCTGTAAGCTGGGGCTAGGTTAGGGGTGGAGGTGAGAAGGGCTAGGATTGCTGCAGTGGCCTTTGAAAGACACTGAGGGAGGAGACCAGCATGTGCTTTGATGGGCGCCACAGGTAGCCACAAGTCCCTTCTGCCAGAGGTAAGGGAAATTACTCCTTTTGGAAGATGGGAACCAGTTTTACAAGTTCCTGAGGATCCCCGGCTTTTATCTAACTGATAGAAATCCTCCTATAGTCCAGGTTGAGCTCATTTCTAGGTATACAAACTGTCTTTTGGAGTTTTGGGAACTAGAGGTTCCTTTGGACATGAAAAACTACTTTCACTCCTACAGGGTGGCACACACTAAGTTTCTCATCTCCTGAACTTCTTCCCTAGAGAGGGCATAGGACTCTCTTTCTCTCTTCATTAAGCTCCTTTTCTCAACCAGAAAGCCCTAAGGTCAGACTTTGGTATGTGCTAATACACTTTCAGGTGCCCAGCCACCCCCATGGGTGACCTGTGTCTTTGAGGATACACCACAGAAACAATTGTATCCTTGAGTCATGGCCTCTGGTGACTTTCCCTCACTAGAGAATGGATGTGGTGACGCTATAACATTTTTAGGTATCCAATGTCCAATATGCCATTCATACGTATTTACCCAGCCATCCTTATCTTAAGAGCACAACAGGGCCCCAATGATAGCAAGGACACAGAATTGTAACTCCTCACAATATGGCCTCCACCTAGCTCTTGCCTCATCTCTCCCTAGGAGAACACATGCTGGGAGTGTTGTCTTCCGGGCTGTTGTATGGATTCTGTCTCCTGCTTTGGTGATGATGCCAGGTTTCCAGAAACAGATTGCCTGGCTCTGTGCTCATGTCACTGTATACTTGGGCAGTTTCATCTCAGCGGTGTGACACTGACTTCTCAACCCATGCTCCAGATAACCGTGGCCAGACACAAAGAATCATCTTCTATCCTCAATATTGAGCCAAAGGCTACTTATAAAATGGAGTCTATTGGGGCAAGCCACAGTGAAGATGATCGCTGTTTGATACAAACAATATAACTTCAAGCAGGGCACAACCTGATCTCAGCCTCCATTTTCAGCCTTCTAGAAGGTTGGTGTTACTAACCTCTAGACAAGCCCAAGTGCCTACAACCAAAAAAGTAGAGATTTTAGCCCCCTTAAACCTAGACCCTAAACCATCACCACCCATAGTTCTCTGAGGTGCACCAGGCAAAGATAACCAGAGATCCAGCACTGGAGGGTAGGGGGATGGGGGTGGGGATTCAACTTTTCAGATTCAGCCACTTTCCCCAGAGGAAGAAAACACAAGCCATGGGGAAGAAGCAGGAAAGGATTTAAATCAACAGAGTTAAGCCATACCATGAAGACAGAGTACGCATTTCAACCCATCTTTGCAGGGATGACCTGAGCTCTAGGTTTAAACAGAGCAGGGGGGAAAGAGGTGTGAAGAACTAAGCAGTCTTAGAATGCAGTCTAGTTGATCATTATCTTAACTCTGGCTCTGCAAGGGACTCAGACGTCCTGTTGCTTCAGGGGACAAGCAAGTTCCTGTGAGATGATGCTCTTGCTTGTGGAAGTGACCTGAGCACTGGGAGACATGTCTACAAAGCTTTGCTTTTCCTGCATACCAAGGTGGCCTCACTGCTTGTTTAGGACAATGCCTGTGGACTCCAATGCCTGTTGGGGGTCCGTCTGGAACAGGACATTGTAAGAGCTGACAGTATGATGCCTGTTGCTTATATCTATGTGCTGTCAGGAAAGGGATAAGACAGGGTAGATAGCACCGGTTCTTAGACACTTCTTGAGTGATTAGCGTGACAACAAGCAGAGCTAAGCAGGAGCCTGTCCCGAAATGCCAGATTCAAAATGTCTGGGATTAAGTTATCTTTGTAGGTGCAAAAGAGGAGTGAGTGTTTTACAGCTAAAGCCTTTTCTGAGTACCTGTCAAAGAAGTCCTGGGTCAAAAGAGTGTAATACTGGGGAGGACTCCCTGACTCCTCAAGCTTAGAGTAGAAGCTGGAAGATGTGAACACTGGAGGAAAACTACTGGATAAGGAAGTGTCCTGAGTGCACTGTGCCAGGAACACATGAACAAGGTGTCTTTCCTCAATGTCAAAACGTATCAAATAACAGGAAACCCGCAAGGTCCAGCAGTTTCAATGATAGGAATTTGACACATATAGTCCATCCACCTCACCTACCTTGGTAATCTTGCTGAGGCAAATGCAAGTTCTTTTATTTAATCATAGTTACTAATATTAGCTCTCATATCATACAACATATAGTAAATCTTTGTCTCTCTGTCTCTCCTTCCCTCCTCCTTCTCGCTCTCTCTCTCTCTCTCTCTCTCTCTCTCTGTGTGTGTGTGTGTGTGTGTGTGTGTGTGAAAGTGTGTGAAAGTGTGTTTTACAACTCAGAGAATAAATGCAAGTTAAATGGGTTGCAGCAGAGTTCAAAGGGTTTCAGAAGGGGGTCAATGTGCTGAGAAAGAGTCCAGATTGATAACATAATGAATCAAACCAGTGCTAGAGAGGCAGGAGTCAAGTTTAGGGGGGAAGTCACGGGGTTCCATGAGATGAAAATCCAAACAGAGTTTGGAGTAAGGAGTGGGTCAGAAGCAGGAAACAGCAGGTCCGCTCCCAATCTAGATGAACAAACAGGTGGATAGGCAGGCAGTCAAGTAGGCTGCACTAGCAGCAGGGGGCCGAGCGGAGCCAAAGATCCAGGAATAGTCAGGGTCCACATTACCATCGAAATAAATATATGCCCAATTGTTTTCAACACTGGAGGAGCTGGGAATGCCGGGATGAATAAGGAAGACACAGGTCAGACCAGGGCACACAGCTAAGGATGCTCATCAAAGACCAAACAGGCAGCAAAGAAGCACAGAAATAAAGGCTACCTCTGCCCAGGGAGGGCGGGAGTCAGGATGTTACAGTGAGGTAAACAAAATGGGACTTGGGGCTACAGACCTTCAGTTCAGTCTACAGGACACCTTTATGGGGTAAATGGAAAAAATTCCTGCTTTAGGGACCACAAACTAGAAATCATTCCCTATAGCCAGGCAATTGCTATAATCCTAGCAATTCTGGGGGCTGAGACAGGAGGATCACAAACCAGGGCCTCCATAAATTCAAGGCCAACTTGGGCAACTTAGTGAAACTCTATCTTATATATATAAAAGGTTAAAAACTAGGGTGGAGATATAACTCGGTGGTATAGTTCTTGCTTGGTATGTTCAAAACTCTTAAGTTAAAAGTAAGGGGGATGAAGAGAGGGAGGGAGGAAGGGGCGAGATAGGAAGGGAAAAGATGGAATCCTACCTGGCCTCAGCTCACAGAGTCGAGGCTTAGGGAGCTGCACACAGATTGAGTTCAGGCCCCATAGGCCCTTTAGAGAAGATATTTAAGTTGACCTTGGCCGTGAAGGATAAAGAAGAGTCCCCACAGAAGGGAAAGGGCAATTCAGGCAGAAGAACACAGGCAAAGGCCAAGAGCTGCAGCACAGTTGGATCCAAAGACTCTGATTAACTTCCTGCCTAGGCAGGAAGTGGTCCGGCTGTGCAGGTTAAGGGTCAAATATATAACTGTAAAACAATTTACATCTGTTAAGAAGCAAAGGGGAAAACTGCACTACCCGAGACAGCAGGTCTAACAAGAGTGCAGTGAGAGAGGTCAAAGGGCAGAATGCTCTGCTGGTGAGGGGGTCTTCATGGAACTTCAAAATGTGGAGAGCAACTGGGGCCCACCCAGCCTTTATAAAAACAAAATCTTCCTCTTCTAAAGTAGGATTCAAAGGCTGAATCTCCTAAAATAATCGTCCTTAGCTCCTCATTCCCCTTTGTGAGTTTGGAAAGGAACAAACACATCTTCCTTGGCTGGACCTGATTCTGTCTGTGGTAGACACAGACCCTGCCCCCCACCCAGGATGGGTCACTGGGAAGAACACTTTAATCAGACCACCACCATCCCAACAATTCAAGGAGATAAAACACATGTGAGCGTGTACTTTTAAAGCCAGTTCTTCACAAAACAGAATAGTCACATAGCTTACTCTCTGTCTCCCAGAATCCACCAAAGAGTGGTGGAGGCCCTAGCAGTGCACAATAGGGCTAGGGTGGTTTGAGAGAGGTAAAAGGGGCTCAGAGGGCTTCAGGTCATCATGGAAGGGAAGGGATGTCAGATTGGCTTCATTAAAAAGCTATACCGGTATGTGGTAGAGGCTCTCTCTCTAATGACAAATCCAAAAGCAAAGAGAGGCAGAAAGAAGTGGGATTGGGGATGCAAAGGCTGGTCCCTTTGGGACCTGCTTCCCTTAGTTAGGCCCCACGCCTAAAGTTTTCACCACATCCCAAAACATCACCACCATTTGGAGAATAAGCATGTGAAACAAGAACCTGTAAGAGGCACCTTCCCTTCAAAACATAAAACAAATATTAGTTTTAAGGGTATTTTATATGGCTTAGACGGATTCATTTATTCATTCAACAAGTATCTATTAAGAGTCTACTATGTGTTAGATGTGCTGAGCCTTAGGGATACAACACTAAACAAATCAAAGGCCCCCAACCGCACACATAAAAGAGAGGCAATAAACAAATATATAAACATGTAACTATAAGCTTGCTTTCCACTTCAGGATAGGCTATGACACAGGAGAGAAAGGCAATGAAGAAGGAAGCCTAGAGGGGAGCGAAGACTTCCTCAGAAGGTAGCACTTTATCAGAGAGAGCAGAATAGACAGAGTGGCAATCCACACAAACAAACCAAGGACTGTTGCAAGCAAAGAAACAGCCAGTGCAGACAGCCAGGGGTCAGAGAGCACACGGCAAGGCTAGAGCAGCAAGGACACAGTCAGTCGGGAACTCAAGGGTAGTTAGCAAACAGTTCCATTTCACAGGGAGACAAGTTCAGGAGATGAAATCCAAGAGAAGAACGGGATTAGGTAAGACCAGAAGGACACATGAAGATCTGGGGTTTTAGTGAACACGGCAGGAAGCTGAGGTTAAGTGGTGAAGTTGCAAGAGTTGACTAATGAGCTTTTGGTTTTGGTTTTTTTTTTTTGGTTCATTGTGCTGCTGTGCATAAGTAAACGGATGGAAGGCAAGAGAGGAGGCCAGGAAACTAGATAGGACCCGCCACAGAAGAGGTGAGAGGGTGGTGCTGGTTTGGATGAGTGGTAGTAAGCCTGTCTGGATTGTGGGTATGCTCAAAACTACATCCAACCACACTGACTCGCAAGCTAAATGTCTCATAGGAGAGAAAGGACAAAATGAATCTAGTGTATATCTATTTTCATATAAATATGTATATTCATATTTAGCCTGAGTGGTGGTGTTACCATTACCAAGAAAGGGGGCATGGGGTGGTACAGCTTTGGGAAATGAAGCAGGATCTGGAGCACTCTGCTTGAGATGTTGGCAGTGTTTTCGACTTTTGAGAGAGGATATTGAACAAACAGCTTGGATATGAATTAGTCAGGGTTCTCTAGAGTAACAGAAGTTATAGAATGAATCTTTCTACATATATAGAAAGGGGATTTATTAGAATGACTTAGAGTCTGTGGTCCAGCTAATCCAACAATGGCTGCCTTTGAATGGAAGGTCCAAGAATCCAGTTGGATTCAGTACATGAGGCTAGATGTCTCATCTGATCTTCAGTATCTACAAGAATCCTGCAGAAGTAGGCTGGAATGTCAGTGAAGGAATGTACTTGCTAGTAAAGGCAAAGGAAAACAGGCAAAGAGAAAAGCTTCCTTCTTCCCTGCTGTTAGACATGCTTCCAGCAGAAGCTGTGGTACGAATCAGAGGTAGATCTTCGAACCTCAAAATTACCTGGATTAAAGGTGGTTCTTCTCACCTCAAATATCTGGATTAGAAGTGGATATTCCCACTTCAAATGACTAATTAAGCAAAGATCCCTTACCAGTGTGCCTCTTTTGGGTTATAGTTAACACCAGATGTAGTCAAGGTGACAACCAAAGTAGCCATCACGGGGAATGAAAACACAAACTTAAAGAGTCGTCAGCACTTAGGTGGTGTCCAAAGTCAGGAGACAGAGGAGAAGGCCTAAGAACGTACACAAATAGAACAGAAATCTCGGGGCTGACCCTGGGGCCACTTCAACGCTCATGAGAAAAGGAGGCCCATATTGTCAACAGGCCAAAGAATCCACCAGGATCCATGTGAAGGCCAATGACATTAAACATCACTCATGAGTTAGGATGGAAGGCAGAGAGGACCCCAGTCTTGGCAATATGGAGGCAGCCGATGACCCTTGAAGAGAGACTGTAAAAGTATTAAACTACTGGGGGAGTGCCAGAACATAAGAAGTGGGGAATGATTGACATGCAAAGTTGTGGATTTATAGTCGCAACCCAGCAACTCTTTACCTAGGATCAATCACAGAGGGATTATAGCACACACGCACCCTAAACCATAGCAACATGTTCACAGCAGATCTGTTCATAGTAATCCCAAAGGGATGAGAACACGTTAGATCACGGGCCTGCCCCTTCAAGGCACCTGATGCCACACA
>JADRCC010579438.1:0-30955 GCA_019843855.1 Hylomyscus alleni
AGTTGCCAGCGGGCAGGCACCTAGCACATAGAGACATACCTGACACAGAATTCCTTCACGATAGCTCAACTGAATTAATTATTTGCATAACAACACCACTAAACAACTCCAAAAACTACAAAGTTATCTAAGGTACTCTTTTTATTAAACTCTGAAGGCCTGAAGCTAGGCAACTGAGGCTTTATTGAGGCTGATACTGTAAGAGAAGTTTTATTGCTTGTGAATTCAATATTTCTACAGTATATAAAGGTAACTTTTCATTAAACAGAAATGCACATAAAAACAAAGTTAAATATTGAGTGGTTGAATAAAATGTTGTGAAGTCAGGCCTTTCAACATCTCACTTTTTACTTTTTCCAAGAAATGATAGTTCAACACTTACTAATTCAGTATTTGTATGTAACTGCTGTAAACAATGAGAGTCAACTGTTGAAATATTCTGCCATAAAGTTAAATTCCTGCTTTGTAATGGTTGATCTTGTTCTAAAACATTGAAATATTTTCAAATAAAGTGCTGGTTTCTAATCAATCCAAATTAAGAGTGAAGACTGCTTTTCTTCTCAGGATGATTAACACTGACAGTTCTGTTTCTTTTTTTTCCTAGTTAATGAAAAACAGTGCAACTCCCTGGTTCCTTCCATCCTACCCAGTACCCCTCAGAGGCTTCCCAAATTTTATTTTCTTCTATGTTTATGTTTTGTAACACATTTTCCAAACAGCAGGAAAAATTGTATTTAAGTGTTAAGGACTCTTGACATTAATATTACAGAAACTGTATACAATTTTAAAAGCAGAGCATCTCCCCATTATTTATCCTTAAAATATTCATTAGTGTCATCTCTTGTCTATTTGAAAATGATATATTCTTTATTTAGTCTTTCATATGATTGAACATGTTTTTTTTTTTTTATAATAAAGATTTCAGTAAGCTATCTTCTCCATCTTTTGGCCAGATATGTTGAGTTTTGAACTTCTGTTCTTATAGTCTATAAAATTCAGGTTTCATTTATGAGTGCAAGGAGGAAAGGAGTCTTTGGTTATGATTTCCTCACCGCTGCTGAGCGTGTGAATCCGATTATGCCGTGCTTTGAAGCACAATAAACAGGTTGCTGTGCAACAGGCATGAGCCCTGGAACAAAAAAAAAAAAATTCTAAATAAGTTGATGTCTTGAAAAGAGGACTGTATTATAAAGACTACACAGATGGTATTTCATGGTCTCATCAATTTAGGGTTAATCTTTAAAATACACTCACGTGAAAGCACGCAGTTCTGTACAAAGGGAAAAGCTAAAGCCATCTCAAGCAAACATCCTGCAGAGCCTCTGACTGCAGTGAACGTTGTTGTCAAGCTTACTCCTCATATCAAAACCGAACAGACAAACCTAGTCAGTTATATATTCTGTGTCTAACGAGTTTCTTACGTTAACTTAATTTTCCCTTCGAAACCCTCTCCCTGTACAGCTCAGGCTGTCTTTGAACTTGTAATCCTCCTGGCTTAGCCCTGCAAGAACCAGGATTACGGGTGTGTACCACCTTGGCTGGTTTAGATAATCTACTCTTAATTCTTATTCAATATGTAATTTCTCTCAGTCAAGAAACAGTGACTGGCCCTTGGTTACTATGAGATTCATATCCAATGTCATATTAGTGTTAAGTTATTCTGTTGAGATGTGACAGTCTCCACCCAGTTAACTACTCACACAACACCACCACACAGTTGATAGTGTCATGCCAAAGTTCAGCAATAAACACAGATCTTAACCACTCCCTGAGCGCCTTCCAGGCTTCAATTTATGAAGCATGTTTTCTCAAGAGCAGTTTAAATCCCTGAGCATGGTAGATCACACCTAGAACAGAGTGATCTCAAGGCATGAGAACATGCTGGCCTTATTGTCATTTTGGGTCAGGAAACTTGCAAGTTAATTACTTATACCAGTGGCAGTCAGCAAGAATTTACAATGTCATCGTAGGGTACACTGTGATGTTAGAAATGTAAGCTAAAGGGAATAAGTAGGTATGGCTAGATGGTACTGTTTATACCCTACCTTACCTATTTGTTAAAGGTTTATGGGACAAAGGCAACTTGTGGAGGATGGTGATCTTGTAGGAATCAAAAATTGCATCTTATTCACAGGTAAGCTAATCAACACAGCCATGAAAGGGATAAGGATATTGCTCATAAATATCAGTAAATATGGTGACGGATTTTTGTTAGATATGAAAAGTTGATAAACTTATGATCTATAGTTATTTCAGTGTCACATATTAGAAATATATTCAATAGTGTTTTGTTGGCTGTGATCATTAGCAAGCAAAAAAATACTTATAACATTTCTTTAGATCATTAGCAAGCAAAAAAATACTTATAACATTTCTTTAGAAGTAGAATTATAAATGCAATCAATTTATTCTAAAGAACTCATTTACCTTTGTATGTATGTATGTATGTATGTATGTATGTATGTATGTATATATGTATGTATCATCTCTTCTCTCTCTCTCTCCTCTCTCTCTATCATCTATCTACCATCTATCTATCTTTCCATCCATCCATCCATCCATCCATCCATCCATCCATCCAGCCAGCCAGCCAGCCAGCCAGCCATTTAACCAAGGTCCACTATGTACTCCAGACTGGTCTCAAATTTTCTATGTAGCATAAACTTGGCCTTGAACTTTCAACTTTTCTACCTCAACCCTGCAAGTGCTAAGTTTAAAAGCATGTGCTACCATACCCCAGTGGACTTCTTCCCATTAAAAAAATAGTATTTGGTTTATGAGTTTCATTCTTAAGTTTTCATTGTATTTAATTTTTTACAGCTTTACTAAGTTATAATTGACATAAAGTAAAACAACATGTTCTTTTTTCAGGTATACAATATTCAGTGAGTTTTGACATATGTATAAACAAATGAAGCTATGGTCACAATCAAGCAAATGAACAAGCCCATCACCCATAATTCTTTCTAATCCCTTCCTTCTGCCCTTCTCTCACGACCCAAGAAACTACTGATATACTTTACGGCAGTGTTTGCACTTTCTAGAATTTGATGTATATGTTATCATTGAAGCTGTTTTTATCTGATTCTTTTGCATTTATGATAATGATGTTGAGATTCATTCATCATTACTATTATGATTTTTCTAAAGAGAAATCCACTGAATGATTTAGCATTTATCTATAATACACATTCTCCTGGCAATAACTATTTGGACTCTTTTAGTTTTATGGTAATAAAATTCAAAATAAAGGGGATTCTACTTTCCAGTTATGCATTGGTTATTGTAGATAATTTGGTTAAACTGAATAGATTTTTTTCATCATACAATAGGTACTGATTTTCAATTATTGCTTCTCGTGCTTTGAATGAGTAGGGTGGATTATTGATCTGCAATACTTCAGATAGGCTTGTACTGGTGTGGGTAAAGCATGACCCTAGGATTCCATTCACATAGGAGTTCAGTTCCTGTTTTCATTTGGCTTGATCTCCTCTTTAGTAGCAAACACAGTTTTGCTTTGTAAGCCTTTGTTCCTTCAAGCCATGTTCCTTCTTCCTCACATCTATTAATATCTGCTCCTAGCTGCTCTTGGCTAGATCTGTAATCATGCTGAACAATTTTAGACTTGTCTCTGACCCTGGTTTTGTTTTAGAAGTTTTGTTTTGTTCCTGTTCTGGATGACTTTATCAACTTGTAGTGAAAGTACAGGCTTTCAGGTTCTCTCTTTTTGTTTCATGGGCATGTGCACAGGGCGGGGGGCAGTTATTTTCAAGTTTAAACTCTAGTTTTCCAGCAAGACTTCTCATCTGCTGTGCATTTCTGACAGCTTTGCCTTAATCACTGCCACCTCTCCTGCCAGGTTTCTTTACTTAAATTGAAGGTATACTAGTTTAAATATCTGTACTGGCCTGAATTCATTTCCAATATATACATGGGTGAAATTTCCCCCAAACAAAAACCACATGCAAATTAAAAGGCATATAACCAATGAGATAGACTAGTACTGCATAAAAATGTCACCTCTAAACTCTATTTTATTATTTAGATATGAACTCTTCTTTCTTTTTCCAGAATCTAAACAACTTTCACATAGGCTGGAAGACTCTCTCTATATATATATCTGTGTCTGCTAAATAATAGTTAACTAAATACCTAACAAATCTTAAAACTCAACAGAAAAGAAATGAACAACTTTTTAACACAGATGAAAAGTAGTTTTGTAAAGAAAATTTTATATATGGAAAAGAGGTATATGTAAATATGTTCAACCTCATTTTATTATGAAACTGAAAACTAAAATGAGGTAGCCTTCCACTTCCTGTGTTGTCTCTGGTCCTCTTTGTACACACTGTTGTTGGATGACATACTCTCAATTTCATTCTCCTTGTCACATGCACATAGGCAGGCATACATTATTTTTATACTTAAATTTTAGTTCTCTAATCAGAACTAATTAAAATAGCTCAAACACAGATACTAACAGTTGTGAATGCTGGCGAGATAGAACAATAAGATTTCCCATTTGTTGCTGGTTCAAAGGTAAATTGGTATAGGCACAATGGAGTGAGCCTGGCAGTTTTTGACAAAGAGTATTTTTACAATATAAATGTTTCTTGGCAATGACCCAAAGTAATGAAATACTATGTCCTTACAAAATCCTGCACCTGGATACTTCCAGTGGACTTAAGTTGGACACAAATTAGATGGCTTTTCATGAGTGAATGAATAAATAAAGCAATGTACACTGTACTGAGCACTAAAAGTAAATGAGGTATCAAGTTGTGAGTAGATGAGGCAGAAACAAACTATCTATTGTGAAGAAACAATGCTCAACTGCAAAAATGACATACACTATGATTCAAGCTACGACTTCTTAAAAAAGGCCAAATGGGGGAGACTGTGAAAAGGTCAGTGTTTGCCAGTACTGGATAGGGAAGGGATGAATAGGTAGAGAGGAGGACCATCAGGGCAACGAGTGGAGTATTGCAATAAGGTAATAGCCAATGCAAGTCATTGTTTATCTGTTAAAGTATATACCAAGAGTGAGCCTTATAAGGAAGTCATAGTACCTTGCTTACATTCATGATTAAGGGAATGCTAAATCTCAGTTAACCTTGGTCAAAATAAAGACTGTGCTTCTCATTTACTTCATGGACTTCTTAATCTAATCAAACATATGTTCCCATGGTGGTGGTGGTGGCAGTGGTAGGGGAGTGAATCCTAATATGCGATATAAACGGTAAGTGATAATGTGTCAAGATATAGTCATCTATTGTAACGAATGTACCACTCTAGTAAAGGTGTTGATAGTGAAGGAGGTTGTTACTAAGTGGTGCTAGGGATGTATGAAAATTCTCTGTATTTTTTGCCGAAATTTGTTTTGTACCTAAACCTACTGAAAACAGTGTTCTTAGTCTCACTTTATGTGAAATAGAATCTGGCTATTGTATCCCCATGGCCTGGGACTCATTATTTAACCCAGGCTAGCCTTGAATTCAAGACACTCCTGCTTCACCTTTTAGAGTGGTGGAATTATTATACTGTATCACTTGGCTAGGCAACAATATGATTTTAATTAAATGTATTGAGAAAGGGTTCTAGCCGAGTGGATTGGATCATGGGTGTCAGGCATACTGACTTCAACTCTTCAATATAGAATTATGGCCCCATGAGCCATGCCAACTTTGCAGAGTTAAGTGTTCCATACAGTAGTGCTTTCTTATGTAAGCCAGGATCATAACATTAGCTACTGTGAGTCTACATTAAAGCAGTATACAGAGTAGGCTTAATATGATGCCCCACACATAATAGCTATCACCATGAGGGTTAACTTTCATTATCAACTTGACTAGACCTAGCATTACCTAGGAGACTTACCGCGCTACATGTGTCTCCAAGGATGAGTCTATAAGGTATAACTAGGAAAGTTTAGTCCTGGACTAAGCTTTGACAGAGAAAGAGAAAAAGAGGGAGGGAGAGTGGAATAGGGAGGTAGAAGGAGAGGGTTAATGAGGAGAGTGACATGAAGGGAAGGAATGAGGGAGGGGAGGGAAGAAAGGAGAGGGAGAAGGAGGGGGGAAGGGATGTGGAAGGTTGAGAGGTGGGGGTGCCAGTGCCAAAATTCCACTTTCTTTGCCTCTTAATCTGCTCAGATGTAAAAAGACTCCATTATTACAAGGATACTCCTTCCTCAGTGCCATAATAATTTAGATCCCTAAACTGTGAGTTAAACAAATCCTTACATTGTTTTAAGTCCGTTATTTGGTCATGGCCATAAGAAAATTATCAAATGTAATTACTGTTTGTTATTATTTTTACATCAGTAGACGCAAACACTCATCATTTTCTCTTAAGATGAAAAGCTTGAAGCTATTGAGTTATTGATATATTTACCCATTCATCTGTTTGCATTTTAAAACGAAACAGTATCTTTTTTTTTCTGAAGTGTTACAAACTTAACACATCATCCTAATTAGCAAACAATGAACTAATATTAAGTCCTTACTCAGAAAACTTGTGGAAGTAGATTTAGGTACGAACTACAAATTTAGTTCCCCTTAAGAACATAATATAATGAAGTCATATTTTAAATGCATTTAGCTACAAGATCTGAAAACTAATGAGGAGTAAGTGACTATCCAGCTGATTCAGTTTAACCTTACAGGGAGTTTTGACAACACAAGGACTCCTAAGGTCTAATCACTGGAATGAATACCTGTTTTATAATATATTACATGACCCAAATAAATTAGTTTGTCCTTTTGTAAAGGATTTAAAAGCCATAACAACAACGACAACAACAACATCAAATGGATATGATGGAACTGGAAGATGGCTCTGCAGATAAGAGTGTACTCTGCTCTTGCAGAGGACCAGAGTTCACCAGCACCTGTATCAGGCAGCTCACAACTGCTTGTAACTTCAGCTTCAGGGGTCTTGTCTCTGTCCCTCTGAGCGCATCTACACACACACACACACACACACACACACACACACACACACACACACCATAACTAAAATTAATAAAAAATTTAAAAGCATCTATTATTTTAAAACATTGTTTATTACTTTAATGTTGTAAGAAATCTCTAATTTGTGCTTTAAAAATTGATACTGTGTATTTTTTAAAAGTTAAGCATGGTTGTTCTCAAAAATTTGAAAACTACTTTTCCTAATAACACTTAAGATAGTTCAGTGGATAAAGTGCTTGTTGTAAAAGTGTAAGGACCCAGTGTTCCATCACCAGTACCCATTCACAAAGCTGGCACAGTGATAACCTATAACCCCAGTTCTATGGGTGGGAAAGGGCAGAAGGCACTGAGGGTTTACTGGTCTGCCAGTCTAGTTGAGCTCTAGGTGCAGTGGGAGATTGTCTGGAAAGTTTGTGTGTGTGTGTGTGTGTGTGTGTGTGTGTGTGTGTGTGTGTTCACACACACATATATACATACACACACATATATGCAGATAGATATACTACATAAACCCAAACACTATACACACATACACCATGTATGAATTAGCATTTATGTCATGAGCAAGGACATATCAAGGTCTCTAAACTGCAGACCTAGGAAATAGCAGGACCTTTGTCAGGTCAGACTTGGGGAATTCAAGTTCTCCTGAGTTGAATAAGAATCTTAACAGCGTGTGCAGAAAGCATCAAGCACAGCTTCCTCCCCCTTGCAGACTGCACCTTTTGGCTGCTCCCTTGCTGAGAACCTCTAACCCACCTCCTTCTTTAGCTGCATATAGTAAACATTAGATTCCTGGCTATACATCTCTATCAGAGTTCATGGTCCATACAACCACAGTTTTTCTGTACAGTTATCCATTCTCCATCTCCCCATTGGGTCAACTCGAAAACTGTGCAGATCACAACACAGTACAAGGAGAAGCTCTTCACACAAACAAATATTTTTTATGACCATTCAAGGAACTACTAAATGATATCCAGTTAATAAAATAATTTATATAGTTTATATGAGAAATCTGCAATATTTGAAATTACTGATGTATGTATAAAGTCATTTAGAAACATAAAGTTAAAATTTTATCTTCATATTATTCTCTTTTCAATATTTTCTACCCATACTTGTAAAAACCAGCCTTAACATCTACATCTCACAATAAATAAAAAACATATATTTTATTTTCTACAAAATTATCATTTTCCCTCACAATTGTATATCATCTACAAGAATATTTGTTCCTCGACAGAAAGGAATCCTATAAGATGTGCTATGTAAAAATATTGAAAACAATTAAATTTAGGGATATAAACTATATAAACTATGAATCCAAGTAGGCTAATTTTTAGGTTTGAAAAGCAAGATCTAAGCTGGGCGGTGGTGGCTCAGCTCACACTTTTAACCCCAGGACTTGGGAGGCAGAAGCAGCTGGATTTCTAAGTTTGAGGCCAGCCTGGTCTATAGAGCAAGTTCCAGGACAGCCAGGGCTATACAAAGAAACCGTCTCGGGGGGGGAAAAAAAAAAAAAAAAAAAAAAAAGCAAAGCAAAGCAGGATCTAAATCTTCGACATTTCTTGTACAACTCCTAAGGAAGCTAACCATTTGCTTATCAGTCTATTCTCATCTCCACTTCCTTGTATGTGGGGAAATGGAGAAGTAGTGATGGTCTATTTATCTATGTTTATGGCCCAAAGTGACCAAAGCAACTAAGGACTTCCTCACTGTAATTTTCTATGGAACAGTTTTTTTCGTTTTTGTTTGTTGTTTTGTTTTTTAAAGGCAGTTTTGTTGGTTTTGTTTTGTTTTGTTCAATTCTGGGACAGAACACAGAGACTGATGCATGCTGGATAACTCTCCTCCCACTGAGTTAGCTCCATCCCCAGCTCTCATGTGACTTTTCTCTTTATTGTTAGGTTTACTGTGAGGTTATATTTGAAGGTGTTATGAGGCATAAAAAGTGACAGAATCTTTTATAAATGTTACATATTTTATAATAAAATATCTTGCCAGGATGATAAATCTGAGAATACATTCCAATGATTTGTTTTCAGAAATTTGCTGTTTGAGCTTCCTAAATGGCCAGTCCCTACTGTGATGTTGTTATAAGAAACAGAGATGGAGTTTAAGCAGCCAGTAAGTGTCTCTAGTCACACTGGAGACTGGCTTCCTGAAGTGGTTAACTATACCTATGTCTTGATACCTGGGAATGGCATTTCAGGATCTTCCAAAGTCCTATTCCTAAGTAAAGTTTGCAGTGATGTTTATACACATTAAAATGAGAAAATCACAGTTCTAGAAGACATTTATTTCTCATTCTAAGAAAGTGTTAATTTCACTTTTTTAAATATTTAAGTTTCTTTACCAGTCCTTTCTCATATGTGTCTTCTTAATTATTTTATGATCAAATAGAACAAAACCCATACTAGTCTTTCTGGACTAGCAGGAGGAGTTTTGGCAGGGTCTTTTAGGAAATGTGGCTCATATAATCATTTTGGCAGTGTTCCTCTGAACAACTAAGATCCAGATAACAGGAATAGTTCATACATTTCATGGCATTCACTAAAATATTGCAAGATGAATTTTCTTTTATTATCATTGATTCTTACGTTTTTCATGTGACATGGTTCTTTTGAGATTAGTGGTTTCTCTGGATTTTGAAGATAACCCCATGAATTATCTGAATGATTGAATCTGAGGCCTGTTGTTTGGGGGAGGCTGTCTGGCTAGTGAGTTGTTGGAATCCTCCTTTCTCCTCCATTAGATACTGGGGTTACAGGTATGGGCGGCCCTGCCTAGCTTCTTTGCATGAATGCTGAAGATTTGAGTGTAGGTCCTGGTGTTTGGCATCAAACTTTCTGAGCTATCTCCCCATCCCAAGAAACCCACTTGGCTTGTGGGGTGTCTTATGACAGCACAGTTCTCTGTTGTTCTCTCCAACATCTTTTTTTTTTTTTACATGATGAAGAATGAGTATGACAAAATCAGTGTTTGTATGTCTTGTTTAAATAAAAACTCCTATAGAAGAGTCTGTGCAGTCAACAAGGACCAGAGTCCCTTCTGAAGATGCAGTTGGAGCACATTCATTCCTCCAGTCAGGCTCACCTTGCTTGGCTTGTTAGAGCCATTAACTGCATTTGAAACTGCGTCAGTGGGTATTACTCATTAGGTACTCTGCCCAAGCCAGTATGACAACTTGAGGCTTTATCATAACAGTGAAGGACTCTGCAAGTCACTAAGGAATCACGATGACCTGAATGTGGCCTGCAATTCTGCGTGCCATATTCCGTGATTGGAAAAAACAAAAGCAAAAATTCTGTAAAGGGAGCTTGCAAAACAAACAGGAAGCAAAAGCTAAAAGTGCTTTGAGTAGGGGAAATCGTCCTCTCTGGGGAAGGGCCTTTCAATTGTTTATCCAATACCAAGTGGTCAGCCCTGAACACATAGACACAGGCAACATGATATAGGACGACCAGCTTACATTTAGAAATTATATGCATGTAACAACAATTAATTGACAAAGAGGCTGTGAAATTAAAAGAGAGCAAGAAGGGGTATATGAGAGGGAGGAAGGAAAGGGAGGGAAATGGTGTAATTATGATATCAAAAATAAAATGTAAAAGTATTTTCTATTTAATAATTCCTCTAAGATTTTTTTATTTTTGGCTTGATGACATCAGTCTATGAACTGTGACTCAAGGTCATACAGTTTTTTTGATAGTTTCTGAGAAAATTACAAAGACTAAGGGGTTCTTTCTTACTTCTTATCATTCTAAAATTGTATTTGTGTATACTTTTGGGCAAGCACACATGTGTGTACATGTGTGTTTGTATGTCCTTGTATGCATGCAACTGTTCAAGCACACATGTGTGTACATGCATGTTTGTGTGTTTGTATATTTGCAAACACACACACACATACACACAGAAAGACAGATAGAGAGAGAGAGAGAGAGAGAGAGAGAGAGAGAGAGAGAGAGAGAGAGAGAGACATACACACGTATGTTTAATCATGCTAGGAGAGTGCTCCTCTACCAAGCTATATGCTTAACCTTTTCCTTGAGAAAAGAGTCTGAGATGAGCTCAGACTATCTTCAAACTGGCCATCTTTCTATCTGCTCCTCTCTAAGGTTGAGATTATATTCTGAAAATTGAATCAAGCTAACCTACTCTGTATAAAATTGACATTATCTGATAAAAAAATGCAAGGCTGCTTTAAAACTTTCATGATGAAGTTGTGCCACTGAAAACTCTTGGCGAGAAGAGTGATAGCGAGAGCAGAAGACTGGCTAATGAGAACAAGTGAATGATACCAAGCATGGTCAATATGGAGGCTGCCTTGTGTGTTCCATGAAAACCAAGCCAAGTGGACAGAAAGAAGCCTAGCTCACTGCTTAGCCTTTTTAAAACCGTGTTACATGTTAGGATGAAAATCAAAGAGAGAAGGAATTTCAAAAGATGTGAAAATCATTATGGTAATACTGCCAGAAAGTTAATTAAAAATTCAAACTGAATTTATCACCGAGTTTATAACGATGCATAAGGAAACATGTTACTGTTGATCTATATACCCAAGCCCCCCTGCTTATTTATTTTTATAAAGATTCATTTGTGTGTGTATATACGTGTGTGTGTGTATGTGTGTGTGTGTGTGTGAGAGAGAGAGAGATAGAGAGAGAGAGAGAGACAGAGACAGAGAGAGATAGAGAGAGACAGAGGCAAAGAGACAGAGAGAGGGAGTGGGATGGGGAGAGGGACAGGAAGCAGCAATTCACAGCACATGTGTGCTTTCAGATGACTGCAGAGGCTAAAACATCTGGAAGTGGAGTTGCCTTTGACTGTGAGCTGCCTGACAGAACTCTCCTCTTATGCAAGAACAGCAAGGGCTTTTAGGTGCTGAGTCACCTGTCCAACTCACCTTTTATTTAAAAGTAACACTTGGGACATAGTCTTGCTTATTTACTCAGGCTATTCTTGATCTCATTGTCTAACCCACGCAGAACTTGAGCTTGTGACCTTTCTGTCTTAAATTCTAAGTGCTGAGATCATAGGCCTGTACCATGAGAATATATTTACCAATTATCAATTATCAGAATTATCAGTTCATCACAACCTCAGGCTTCATATGTTTGTAATTTCAAGAAAATAGAAAATACCCCTTTATAATTCACTAACCATTTACATAATTTTCTTATGATTTCATCTTAATAAATGCTGTAAAATCAGCTTTGCCAATTTGTCTTTAGGGTTTATCTCTATATTCAACTAAGATTTGTATCTTTCTAAAGCATGCATCATTTTTGAGTATGGTTCATGTCTTCTCCTTTTAGTGTATCTGTAGAAGTGAACCACTGCCATTCATAAGTAGATACCATAGGAGACAAAGTAACCCAATTATCCTTAATGCTTTATAGAATTAGCTTTGTAATCATGTTAGGCATGCCATTCTGATTTTAAACAACCCAGAAAATAAGATGTCAGTCTCATTTCAGAGTTCCTAAAGAAGGGTATTTATAAATATACCAGTGGTAGTTTTATAGTGCCTCAAGGGTCACCTGATAATGACTCTTGGAGGAATTAGGAAAATTCTGAGAATCAGGGATTGACTGAGTCATAAATAGCTCCAAGTACTACTGCTGGCCACTCCTGCCTCACCACTATTACTAGAGGTAGAAAGAATAGCTGTGTGTGTGTGTGTGTGTGTGTGTGTGTGTGTGTGTGTGTATGTGTGTGTGTGTGAGTGCGTCTGTGTGTGTATATATTAATAATTCTTATCATGCAGTTGCTATACTGAGACTAATCAGATTAATTAAGGTCTCCCTATTTTTATAGTTTAGACTTGCTGTCAGTAGTAATCAGACTTCTTAAATCTTATGAATTCACTTGCACCCTTCCTTCTAGAAACATTAATGGATTTTCTGAAGAATTCTTGTCACTTGTCTGTTTGTTCGTTTGAGAGTGGGCACAGTTGCTGGCTAAACTGACCTCTAACCCTCAGTCCTCTTACCTTTGCTTCCCTAATTGCTGGTGTTACTGGCGTGAAACAATGTATCCATCCCTAACCGGAGTTTTTACAGTATAGTTTTTTGACTACGTTGCTCCAGATATTCCTGGCTGTTATTGAATAACACAATGTTGAGCTGATATTAAACCATTTTGCTTTGAATGAAAAACATGTTTGATTACTTGTGTAGTGTCAGTTCTCCAGTCTTTGGTGTGGCAAAAGGGAGCTGTCAGCTGAAACCATTTTTCTTATATGTATGACTAGAGTACATTTTCCAGATTCTCAAGCAGCTAGATGAACCATGGGATCTAATTCTACACTGTAATGTGAGCACAGTGAGGCCTGCCAAGGCTTGGGTGGTGTCTGCGTGGGGGTTAGAAGAGCTGCAATGTGTTCTCCGTGTGCTTTTCTTCCTTCTCCTGGGCAAAAAGGAGTCTACTTACTGTCTAGAAGCTCCACTGTCAGCTAGGCCTGCCAAATTTCTCATATAGAATAAGTACCCAGCAATTCTATAAGAAAGCAGTCTGAGCAAGCAGTGACGAGCAAGCCAACACTTCTCCATGATCTCTCCATCAGCTCCTTCTTCCAGGTTCCTAATCTTTATGAGTTCCTACCCTCACTGCTTTCTTCTTCTTCTTCTTTTTTTATTAGATGTTTTCTTTATTTATAATATCTCCTTTCCCAGATTTCCCTCCAAAAAAAAAAGAAAAGAAAAAAAGAAAAAATCCAAAAAACTAAATGTGAGCATAATAAATCATTCCGCCCCCAAAAGAATAGGCACCCAGGGATAAGGAGCTTGTCCTTGATAATATAGAAGTGTCGATTAAACTTTTTGTATTTTGAAACTAGGGTGTGTTTGGAGAATATTTCTTTTAACAGCTTGGCATATACCATCTAGTACAGATGTCATGTTTTTAAATCACACACTCTTAATAAATTCATAAGGGAGTAGAGGCCACTTCATATCACATTGCTATTTTTTACCCTGTCAAAAGTTATTTTGCATGTATTATTCTTTGGAAATGTTAAAATAACCTTTGAAAAATAGGAAGTGGAAATATGCACACACAAATACAGGCACACACACAGACATACACACAAACACAAACGCATACATACACATATACACGTACATATATACAGAAACACACATCAAAAAACACATACACACAGTCACACATAAACACACATACACACACATACACACACAATCAAACACACAGACTCACATATACACACATACACAAAAATATACATACATAAGCACACACATATACACATACAAACACATAAAGGCATATACAACCACACATATAAGTAAACAGCCATACACACACAAACACATACACACAAACACACAGAGAGACATACACACACACATATATATACACATATACACCCATACACAAAATCACACGGACTCACATATACACAGATACACATACACACAAACATACACACATACACAGCTGCTCACATAAAGACATATACAAACACACACTCATAGGCAAACAGACATAATCATACACACACACACACACACACACACACACACACACACACACACTAAAACAATACCCAGGTGAGAGAACTTTGAAAAGTATTAGATGCATTGTTCAAAAATGTTTGTGTTATGTATAGAAAATCTAAAGAATCTTTAAGAAAATAAACAGAAATTCAGATTCAATTCAATCTTGTCTTGATGGTTCATAATATACCTGACAGATTTACTTTCGTGGTTCAAATTACCAATATAAAAAATTCCTCTTCAAATAGGAATTGTCCTTACCTGCTAATGAAGACATATTGATGATGATGCCACCTTCACCTCCATTTTGCTTACTCATGTAATCCAAACCAAGGTAGGTCCCACTGATGACGGAAACCTAATCCAGGAGCATAAGTGGAAAATTAGATACATCTCTGTCATACCTTTATCACATGCCCACACACCAAAGACATTGTTAAGTCAGGCATATAGGGAGATCTTTAATAATCAATGAGAGCTTCCTCACGCTTCAAAGTTTTTAACTGCTCATGACTTGCTTTTTGCCTGCCTGGCATTAGCATAGCTATAATATTTCTACATACTTTCACTTAGTTGGCCAAAATGTTATTCTTATGATAAAGATTTACTCTTGCAGTGTTTTCTTCTTTGGCTTCAATCCCACTAGTCTGTAACAATTCTATTCATTCTGTTTTCTTCTCTACATATTAAAAACAAAACATTGCTTCTCAGCATGTGCTTCTCATACTCAAGCAGTCAATATTCACTTTCACTGTACAATTGTCGTGGTCCTTGCATTACAGAAGAATGGACAAAACTGAGTACACACACACGTCATTGTACAAAGAAAGTGACAAATAAAATGATATATAACATATAATAAGTATACAATTATAATATATCATGTAACATATAATATACATAATATATGTTATAATATTTAATTTTCTGTGTTGCTCACTGAATCTAATATTAAATTTTGTTCTTATCTATGTAAAACAATAATGACAATTTCTCACAAATGTATAATATATTTTGAATATCTTCACCCTCATTCTTTTCCCTTTCTCTTCTCTCCCACGTTCCCTAATGTTTTGATGTCATATACATATGTGTATATGTGCCTGTGCATGCAAACTCCATATGCATTTGTGTTTCTATAAATAACCTAGGATTTCCCGAATAAGAGAAACCATGTGGTGTCCTTTCTGAGCTTGGTGTACTTTCCTCCAAGGACATGAATTCCCTCTTCTTCTTCTGAACAGATGCATTGCTTTGATGTGTTACATTTTCTTTGGTCATTCATCTGTTGCTAGGCACCAAGGAAGGTTAACTGGCTAGTTTGAGTAATGCTGTAATAAATGGGTAGTGGCAGATATTCCTGTGGTATGTTGACTTAAGAGTACTTGGGGTATACAACCAGAAACCGCAGGAGTAGGGCATATGGTAGTTCTACTTTTAGGGTATTTTGTTTTGTTTTGTTTGTTTTGAGAAATCTACATAATGATTTCCATCCTCATTTCCTTGTTAAACAAATGAACTTTTATTTCATTGACTTAAATTGAAAACAGTATGGTTTTGATTCAAACCAGTATGCAGGGCGTATGCAGGTGCAGTATGTATGGCTGATTACAAAGGCCCTTATATTTTCAAGTTTATATATGAATGAAGACTATTCAGTGATAATTTGCTACATGTAGGAGAATAGTAGGAGAGAAAGTTTCACATATTCTTAAAATCATACACAAACACACACTTTCAAATATATATCTGTTCACTTATCAATGTATTAATGTTTGACTTTAATAATATATGGATACTAAATAAATTGTCCATATACACTCTTATCAGCAGAGTACCTGTTCCCTAAGTCTTTGTAAACATTATTTTATTTGCTTTCTTTTTGACAGTGGCGACACGGTGGAGTCTTAGTGTACTCTTTTATTTGCATTTCCCTGGTGGCTAAGAGTTCCGAGTGTTTGTTTTCTGTCTTTGGGCCCTATTTATTTGGATTTCATCTTTCAAGTATTATTTGTTCACTTCACTAATCCATTTATTGATGATGCCTTGTATTTTACTTTCTGAGTGTGTTTTTCTCTTTGTGGTCTTCATATATTCTGGTTACTAATCTTCCATTAGAGTAGTGGTTCTCAAACTTCCTAGTGATGTGGCACTTTAATGCAGTTCCTCATGTAATCACCCTCAAACACAAAATTCTTGTTGTTGCTACTTCATAACTACTGTAATTTTGCTACTGTGATTGACACTTAATGCAAACATCTGATGTGCCCGATATCAGATGTGTGGCGATTGTGAGAGTGTCCTTTGACCCACACCGGGGTCATGACTCACATGTTGAGAACCACTGCGTTGGATGAATAATTAGGAAAGCATTTTTTTCCAATTATGTAGGCTGGCTCTTCACTCGGTTGTTTGTTTTGCTGTGAAACTTTTGATATACACAAATTCTGTCAATCATTACTGTTGAACTCAAGACAGTTTTCCTGCCTCATCTTCCTGTGTGATGGGATTGCAGGAATAAACTATCCATTTTACATCTGTGTGCATCTTTTCCATGTAACAAGAAGAGTATTAGAAAGCTGCAGATGGAGGGAAAGAGTAGGATCTGGTGAAATTTTGTTGTTGTTGTTGTTGTTCTAAGAAAGACATAAGGAAATGGCTACCCTATCCCCTTGACCTTGCTTGTAAATGTTCAGACACTGTAAAGCACTGCATATTACTAATATCATAACTGTGAAACCAGTATGAAGCATGGCAGGTTGCTAAGGTGAAAGGAGACTGCATTATGATGACAGCACTGAACTGCAGTGTCAGATAATCCTGTGGCCTCCAGTCTGGGGGATATCTCATAACTCTTTTCTAGTTCCAGTCTGAGTTGAAGCTTTTCTGCCAAGTGGACATGGTCTTTAGACATATCTAATACCTTCTGTCCTTCCACACGGAGTCATCCACATAGTCCAATGTTTTCCCGCTCACATCCTAGAGTGGAAACACTTTCCACTCTTATTCTGACTTTTAAGAACTTACTACTATGTGAAATAACTCGAGGGAACGCTGCCAATATATTTTTCCTCTTCCCTTCTCTTTGAGCTCACGCTTTTAAAAAATGACAATTCACTCCTGACAGCTTAATTCTTGCTTTATTATCTAGCAGTGGATAGGAAAAGGTCAATAGTCTGAAATGGAGAGTCCAGGTTAGTATATGCTTTCTTTTCATTTTAATCCATTCTTTCTTATTAAGTGCTCAGGGACACACTCCTTTATACTAGTATTTTTATAACAAAGGAAAATTCGATTCATTTAAGCCACTTTCAAGTGAAGTTCAAAAATGATTAAATTATCACACTTCCCCTTTAAAGGAAAAAAGAAAACATTATTGGATAATATAAGAAGGAAATAGATATGTACATGTTTGAAATTACTGAAATCAGATAGATTCTGTTAGTTTCTGTAAATTCTTCAGCAAGTCTGAGCAGGGTTCTAGTTTACATTTATCAGTGTATGCCTTTATTCTGATATTTAAAGCTTTTGTTGACATTTTGCTTCAGTGTTTGAAAAATCTTCAAGATGTAGAAAGATAAGAAATGTATAAAAGTTTAAGCTTCAATTTTAAAGCCTTAAAAATACATTTATTTTATTTTATGTGTATCTGTCTACAAGTATATGTGTGCACCATGCAGGCAACTGGTGCCTCTGAAGGCCAGTGGAGGGCATCAGCCTCAGATCCCTGGAGGGAGTTACATAGGCTTGTGAGCCTCCATATGGTGCTAGGAACCAAACCTATATCCTCTGTAAGAGGACCCCAATGCTCTTAACTGTCGAACCATCTTTCCAGCTCCCTAGTATTACAATTTAACAAGGGAAGATTCATTTCTAGATTTTCTAGGGGGGAAGGGTAGAATATTTTCCTCAACCATGTAAGTTTAAGAACTGACTAAGTTTTTAAGTAAAAGTGTTGATGGAAAAAAAACTTCAAGTAATATTTAATATTTGGGCTGTACATAAATGGTATTTTACTTCAGTATGGTAACAATATTTTCCTTGTTTCAGATTTTACATACACACACACACACATACATACACACAAAAATTTAGAATGAAATATTTCTTGTTAGTACTTCTTGGATTTTAGCAATACTTTCTGTTATGTATTAGATTATCAAATCAAATATCTAGATAACATTATATATGTTTTTAAACATATATATATGTTATATATATATGTTATATATATTATGTATATATTAAACAGAATATAAATTGGGTTTGTACTATTATTTAAAGTACATAGTGAATGTAGCTAAAATTCTATTTTTGACACCAAGGGGAAAAAAACTCTTTAGATAGAGAAAAGAGAAATTCTTTAACTGTTGACAAAATGATCAAATTGTAATGTTCATGCAACAATTTTGATGTAAAGAGACAGCTTTTATATAAATATTAAAATTATAATTGCAACCTATTCCAAGTGTTAGAATATTTTTTTTTGCTAATTTCAGCATTATATAACTCACACCCATGCTTTTCAATTCCTGTGGACTGGGAATAATTTTCTATTAACAAAGGAAAATTGACAGGTGGTATTACCCTAACTGCGTGCTTCCTTTCTTACTAGCCAGTACATGTTTCTACAGCACACAAACATGATACGCATATATGAACACTCAGAAAGACAATTTTTTTCACTACTGAATTCTCAATGTGTCATTTCTTCATTTCCTTTATCACATATATGTTCACTCTGAACAGTTTACAGTTTGTGGATTTTACATTACAATGTAATGAGAATGTTCTTGCATCTGAATCATGCAAGCTAAGAAGCTTTGCTTCTTAGGGCCCAGATATTTTCTCTAGGCCAGTATCCCAAGAATACTTACAGAGATGATTATTTTTCTGAAATCCCCTTCATTGTTTAATTTTTCATGTCTAAGTTCTTTTTTTTTAGTCTTTCCTTGTCTTAGTACTAAACTTTATGTCTACCACTTTGCTAGAGATAGTTATAATTTAGCAAACTCTTCCCAATATACTTCAACAACAACTCTCATTATTATAGAGTGTCAATAAAGGAAAATAGTTACTTGTTTCATTTGTCTAGAACCAACAAAAGGAAACACATTAAGAACAATGATTCTTTAAGCAAACTAAAGCAAGATGATGAGTAATTAGCCCTTTAATGAGACTGTACTTTTGCCTCCCCAAGTTCCCACCCCAAGTGCAGCCCCTAGAAGCCACCAGGAAGAAGTACTGAGTCTACCCATGGCTCTGAGTCCTGTCTCAGAAAGAAGTAACTTTGTCTTTTCTCTCATCCACTTTTCTATTTTGGGTGTTGCCTAGAGTCTAACTTGCTTTGATACTTTGAGATCTTTCACTCTTTCACCAATGTTACTGGAGGGAATCCATAAAAAAACTTATATCTAAAGATTTTTAAGCAGCAAAATTTCTACCTATTCTTTCAATTCATTTCCTTATTATAGGCATGATCATGGCAGAGGAATCCACTTTGTAGAAGTGGAGGTGGTACACAAATATGTATTCTGTCACTTAGAGCAGAAATATGCTTTATTGAATGTCTATGTCCTAACACTGGGCTGCATTCTTCACAAAGATTGTGATCCATTTAAGCTTAACTGTCCTTAGAGGCAAGGGGTTTAACTTCTTAACTTCCCAAACAGTGCAATTCAAGGTCAAAGATATAAATCAAGAGTTCATGAATTGTTAGATTTAAAACTAAGCTTAAATTTTGATTAATTCCAAATATGCACCTTCCTACCTAGGGAAGTGGAAACTAGTATTTCTAGGGAAAAAAAAATCAACAACAGCTTTCTATTTTGTTTTTTATTTGAATATACTAAAGGGTTCAGTATCCATTAATTATGCATCTAAATTAGGTTGTATTTCTCATCTGAGGGAGATGAATGGTTTGTTTACTAAAGCTTGAAAATGTTAAAAGACTCATATTATAGAACTGTTCTCCCAATATTCAAAGTTTGGCAGGGGTGGAGGGGAAGGACTGCAAATGACACAGCTAAATGACAGTATGAAGGAAGAAGCTCTAAAATGACTTGTGAAACAATGGACTGGACAATGATTGAGTGTGTTGCATGTATGTGAAGACCAATGAGATCAACAGGGCGAAGAATAAGAAAGGTGTAATCTTGGTAAGTAAAGGAAGCACAAGATCACATGGGACAGTTTGGCGAATCACCAGAGTGTACTAAAACACAGAGATACACTTAAAACTGTTACATAGTAATTCTTAAAATTATACATCTAAAAATAATTTTAATAGAATTATATACTGGAGAGTTCTGTGAAAATAGTAGAAATGAAATATGTTGTAATTGTATTTCTTAGGAGGATGCATTGGGAATGCAGGTACACAACAATGGTAGAATGTCTGTTTAGTATATATGAACACTGAACTCAGTCCTCTGGGGGTTGGGAGAGGAAGGAAGAAGGAAATGATGATATAGGAAAGAGGAAACAGGAAAACATTGGTGATGAAGTCTTTACTTTCAGAGGTTCCTCTCTTACATGGGAGCTAATGGGGAAAGCATTTAGAAGGGAGAAACTGCTTAAGAGCAGAGAAGGCAAAGAAAATGTATCTAGTACAGAGGTGTTTTTTTTTCTGTTTTAAAGGAGAATGTGAATCATAAATAAATATTTGCACTACACTAGCAGTGATAATCGAGTTGGAGAAATGGGCTGATCCAGTGAGTTTGTCTGTCTTATGGGTGCCGGTCCAAGAGAAGTAACATATTTTAAAGTTCTGTACGAGTTAGCAAAAGTCATGGCAGTAATACCTGAAACTAAGAAGGTAGATTAGGCCAGCAGGTCCCACGCACCACTCAGGATGGCTGAATTTCAAGCCATGTGAAAGAGTACAGAAGAGTTAGTTGTATAGAAAGGGGCTTAATAAAATTCCCCAAGTCTTCCTGAATTTCCTTTTTATAGCTTAAAACATGCTTTTAAAAAACAAAAAACCAAAAAACAATAAAACAGCTCCCTAAAGCTAATACGCTCCTTTTGATGAATTATCCCAAACCTGGCACTTTGTGACAATAGCTTTGCTGTTTCATGTTCTCTATGTTAAGCCTTGTCATTGTGTATTGTTTCTGACTCCTATTTTTTTCAGATAAAATGCACAGTAACTGTTCATTAGAAATGCACTGAAGATAGGAGACCCATTCTCAAGTGATAATAATATCCATAGTATTTCTGATAAAACTATTAAAGACATTAGTGAGGTTGAAAGAAAATGGCTGGTATATAGTTTGTATTTTATTATGAAGATATGCAGAAAAATAAAACCCTTGTGTTTAGGTATGATTGGAAACTGGCACAAGTTTTTAGGAACATACTCCTAAAAATTTCCAGCTTTCAAGTCTTTGTATATTCAAAACTTTTGTTTTATCAAGTAGCAAGTGAAGTATGCTTTTAAATAAGTTCTTAACAGAATAAAAATTTACAGCTATCCAATTAATTTGCAGGAGGAATAAGAGAGTGGTAGAAACACAAGAGCATTAAAGTATAAATGATAAATGTACAAATTAATGTCAGTGGCTTAAATTTACAAGCACTAAAAGAAAGATTATTCCTAGGTATAGACTGATAAACTAATTGCTCACAGCATAATATCAAGAGAAGCCATTTACTTTGGAAGGTTATTTACATTCTCAAAAGAAAGGATGGAAAACGAGACTTGGATAAATAAGATTCAAAAGAAAGTGGCACGGTACTAATTTTAAATCTAGAAATATAAGCTTAATCATATACCTTCTAGGTAGCAAATCCAGATTTAACTTGTAAAATCAAGTACCAAAAATGAGGATGGCAAGAAACCTAGATTCTCAGTATCATTGAAGCAGTACTTGAGTCCAAACTGACAGAGCTCAGGGGAGGTGAGCAAACTGGCATTTGTCATATGATATGCAAATCCTCTTTGTTAGATAGAAGGATTGATATAAGATCAAGCCATAACATAAAGCCAAAGTTAATTGATACAAACCTGAACAGAACCATAAGTTTATATAATATAAAGGCATAAGCACAAATATTAAATTGGTGTTTTTTAAGGAAAAAACTCAATGATATATTGAACATGACTATAACATGATAAAGTAAGATTTTGAAAGACAGTAAGCATGATTCTTGGCCATAAAATACTTCATTTATTTCCCCCCTTTATTTTCTGGCCTGGAGCAAAAGGAAATTATATGGTTTTTTTTTATTTGTTATGAGTATTTGTCTGCTTCAAGTATGGAAACCACAGCTCACCTGGTACCCTCAGGCCCCTGTATAGAAGGAGGGTTTTGAGTTGCTTGGAACAGGAGTCGCAGGCAGTTGTAAGCTGCCACTGGGTTCTGGGAACTGAACTTGTGTCCTCTATGAGAGTAGCACATGCCCTTAACTGCTGAGCCATCTCTCCAACTCCATCTAGTTCCTGTTTTTAAGCTTATTGTCCCCTAGAAGACAGGCATGAGGCAGTACTCTATATTCTCCCACATGAAGTGGCTGTGTTGTACTTGACAACTACTGCTTTGCAAATTTGTAAAAATAACCAGAGCCAGGCAGGGCATGGTGGCCCTGTATAAAATCCATCTGACATTTTGTTTTAGCTACACACTTCCTCGGTTTTGTTTTTGATCTTGTTTTCTTGCAATGCTGGAGAGAGGTTTGGGTTTCATTAAACATTCATAGCTTTATGTTGAGGGTGTTCATAAAATGTTATAATCAACCCATTTGTACTACATTGCATGCATTGGAAACTCCACCTTAAAACTTTTCTTATATTTTACTTCAGAGCTAACTTATTTTCAAATGTTGTGGAATTCACACACAGACACAGACACAGAGGCACAAGGAGAGGAAGTGAGGGAGGCTGGGAAGGGATGGAGTGGGGAGGGAAGGAAGGAGGTAGGGAGAGGGGATGGGAGGGGGAGGGAGGAAGGAGGGAAGAAGGGAGAGAGCGAGGTAGGGGTAGAGGAATGGATTTCAGTCTTACTAACTACAAAGTTCTATTGTCTCTTTAACCTTGTTTTCTGATCCATTTCCCAAAATTTAAGACTTGTTTTTTAAATAAGTTGAGTCAGAGTTTAGCAATCTCAGACAGTGAATATTTTTAGCATTGCAAGTCATAAGGTTTCTGTTACAACATTGAGTTCTGCCATTATTACAAAAAGCCATGAACAGAAATACATAACAATGACTGCAGGGTTGCATTCTAATAAAACTTTATAGATACTGAAATTTCGGTTTCCTTTATTTGTGTATTTCCTGTTATTAATTCTTTAAACTCTTAAAATGCAAAAATAATTTTTAGCTTTTAGGTCATCTGAAAACCAGCGACAGGCTATTTGGTCCTATGGTTTGAGAATGCAATGAACTGTATTTCTCCTTATCTCTAACTAATCCCTTAAGAGAGATTTTCATAATTACAAATATCAAATATCTTCATATTAATAAAATGTCTACTCTCTAGCTTTCTGTAACTTCTGCTTTTCTCTACTGAAGGTTATTATTGTTCTAGGAATATAGTAATAACCTTTTATGTGTAAAGAAGTGGTGCTAAATACTTTTAGACAATAAATGAGCCTAATATAGCTTACCAAATTAATTTGTAGAGTCTTTTCCCAGTTTTTCTCATTGTTCACTCCTGCATTATTGACCAAAATATCCAATCTTCCGAAATGGTCTACAACTTTCCTAAAAGTATCTAACAAAAGAAAAAGAAAGATTTTCATTTTTCATATGTTCATTGAAACCATTTCCTATAAGAGGAAATGAATTTTATTGGTTTTGCTTTATGATTTTATTCTATTTTATTATTGCACTAGAAGTTGAATTCAGGTTGCCTCTTCCAGGCAAAGAGCTCTATTATACTCCCATCATCTTTCACCTATTTATTTTGAGCCAGGGTCTCACTAAATTTCATAGATTGTCCTAAACTTGGAATTTTCATGCTTTAGCTTCCCTAGCTGAAATGACAGGCTTATACCACCAGGTTCAGCTAGATTTTTGCGATCTGTTTGGCCACATGGTAAGAACTAACCTCATAACCTGGTTCTCTAGACCAGTTTGGTTGCCTAGAATAACCTATGTGCTAGAAACACAGTATAGACATGCATGCCTACTAAATGAGAAACTTACTTCAGCAGATCCTTAGATGATTTGAACTCACATTAAAGTTCTATAATCAGTAAATTAATGGGGTGAACACTAGAGAAGCAAGTATCCCAAACTAGGAGCTCTCTTAGGTCAGTGTGGGCACTATTATCTTTCTCGTCCTAAGAAGTAACTGGAACACTTTGGTATAGACGATATGTTCTTTGTGTTTGTTTGCAGCAAGTGTCAAATCCAGGGCCTTCCATATTCTAGAAAATGCTCTACTACAAGAGCTATGCTTCTAGTCTTCCAAATGTCCCCTCTTAATAAGCTATATTTTATATGCGAAGCATTAAACTAACTCAAGTACTTGTGCACTTAAATACATTATGATTGTATTTCAGGAATCTCTGGTGTTCTAATGATTAAAAGGTGACTCTTTATTTAATTGATTTCATTGTGTTAATGTTTACTATTTCCTTCTTTTCTATTATCATTGCTACTTTACTCTGTGGCTTTGTATAAGATGGTGCTTAATTGGGAAACTTATTATAGATTCCCAGACCTGAATCTCACTCATTTCAGTGTCTAATGATATATAAAAGTCTTGAAAACCCTCTATAGCTAGTTCAAAGTGAGCTTCACCTAACCTTGGGAACCTAGGACTTCTTAAAGCAGCCTCATATATACATCTAAAGATTTGACAAGTTCCATGATCATTTTTGATCTATCTCTATTACTTCAGACTGTAGCCAACTATGTATTTTCTTTCCAATGGAAGATGTGTATTCTCAGGCCTGCAAGTGAACACATGGATTCTTTGAAATAGACAAATCAATTGATTTGTCTAACCTGAATTTTAAAACCCGAATTTTATCTTGACTGAAATAAATTTTTAATTATTAACAACCATCAAATATATTTTGGGAGACAATTACCATGATTATTAAGCACATTGTCAAAGTTTTGCATAAGTATCATTTTATACTTACTGAGCTAAACTGTAAAACAACAATAATAATGATGTATAATTATATTTTACATATGTGTATATGTATGTATGTGTGTGTGTGTATATAATTCACATTTTAGTGGGATTTTAAAATGATTGGTCTTAAATTGGTTCCAGCAAACGTCTAGGTTTCATGCTCTTTGCTCAGTAGGGAAATTAAGTTACTGAATACATAAATCTGATTTTTCTTTAATTTTCTTCCCTTCTGGATGGCACTGGTTAGACTTTTACCAAAGTGTCCTATGCCATCTGCTGACTGACACGTCATTGAGATTTCAGCTCAAGTGACTTAAAAGTTTAGCTCCTTCTGCCTGCCATGTACAAGCTATGATATACTCTTTATAATTTGTCTGAACGCTCTGTGCTGTTTTGGCTTGCTGATTTGCATAATAACGTGTCTAGGTGGTCTCCAGGAACCCTTTCAGCTCTGTGTTTTTATGAATCAATGTATCGGAACAGTCTTAAAGGTTGTAGGCAACCATAAGTTTTGAAGTTTGGAGAATCCTTTCCTTTTATGTATGATGGTCTCTAAACAAGGTATAGACATTTATGATTGACAGGCCTTCTGGGCTATTTACTTTGTTCTTCATAATCATTTATATTTACAGAATATATTCATAGCCATGAGGCTCATTTTAAGTACTGGCAGAATAACACATTAAATACCATGTGGGAAGCCATATTAATTTATCTTTACTGGTCCCTAGTCCGGTAGCATGGATGTGGGGACTGGACATGACTATCACTGAACCTAACAATCAAACTATCCTCTGGCAAAGAATGTTCTATCACGACTGCTCTTAAAGATCTCTTCTACTCACGCAGGCTATCTCTACTATTGGACAGATTAGCATTTTCAGATTTTAATGACATTTTCTTTAATCCAATTACCCTTATCTTTGGGTTCACTGTTTTCTAATGGATCAGTCCGTTTTTATTCATAGGGTATTCTAAAATGTAAGAAACCTAAGATCTCAGTATTCTATCCATACAAATTCTAGAGCGGGATCGGGTTTGTTTTCTGACTTCTGGATTTAAAAGGTGCCTACAAATTTACTTTGTTTCTTTGAATAATCTTTTGAAACATCTTTTTTTTTCTCTCTCTATTTTCCGGGGGAAATTATCTTTAGGAAAATCGTCTGAGTCCTCTATACAGCCAGTGTGCATTGCTGATGACAATTCTCTTCCTGACGTTTCACAAGTAGATGGATTCTATTTTAAGAGATCACAGAAAAAACAGGAAAACGTTGGGGGAAAGCGATAGAGCCTTTTCTTCTTTAATTCTAAGGCCCTACAGTTATTATTTTAAGTACTATCTTAGAGGGGAAACCCAGAGCAAAGATCTGGCTAAAAGCAACTGCTTTGCCTGTGACCATGACCTGGAACTTGGAGTCTGAAGTGTTTAAGAGAAAGGCACGCTGAATTTGATTGTCATTGGTGAAATCTTTCAGCTCTCTCTGAGGGCTCCCTGCCACAGTTCCTCAGCCCGACCCCTCACTGGATAATTAAGTGTTGCTGCACTGTCTTCGAATACACAAAAGACTTGATTACATTCTGTGCTGCCAAGTGGTTAAAACAAAAGGATTTCTTAGGCAGCCCTGTCTTCTCTTAGTTGTTCTGGCCATTGGGTTGTCAGAAAGAAGTACAGCAATTCAAACTATCCGTTGGAGCTAGAAGGTCACAGCTTCCCCTGAGAGAGCAATGCTGGCTCTCAGCCCTGTCTGCTCCTACCTGGCAGTCTTCAGGTTGCTGCTTGCTCGGGGTGTGTTCTCGAGTCTATGGATTGATTCCCCGATGTCTTACCTCTCAGTTGTTTCTGGTCAGCCACATCACACTGGACGAACAGTGTCTTCTGAGGTTCGAACTGCTCATCCAGGGCAGCTTTACATTTCATACCTGCCTCAAGGTTCAAATCCACCAGTGCTACCTACAAATAAGAAAAGAGGGAGCGGGTCTCCTATGAAGGAAACACCCGCCACCAAGCCACAGACACCCAAGCAATGGATAAACAAGACGCTCGCTCCCTTCTTAAGACTTCAGAATGTGCTCGTCCAAGTTCGGGTTCTCTGCCAGCGGCGTTGGAGGTCGGCTTGCGAGCCTGGGGCTCGGCACCCCCGGGGTTCCGGCGGTGTGTGGGGGGTGGACCCGGAGAAGTCCTTACCTTGGCGCCATGGAGCAGCAGAGCCTCGGCGAAGGCTTTGCCTATGCCCTGAGCCGCGCCGGTCACCAGAGCCACTTTGCCGTTCACGTGCATGGCGGGTCGCGTCTCTGCGGGTGGTGGGCGAGCTCAGTGCCTGGACGCCGCTGCAGCTTTTATGGCCCACTCCGTGCGCGTGTGCAGCGTCCCTGGGAGCTCTCTTGCCAGTGGGCGGGGATGAAACTGTCAAGCCAGCGCCTAGGAAACCGTCGTTGTGTCACCTGCCCCTGAGCACCCGGGTCGGGTCGGCACGAGGTGATCTTTGCCTTCTAGGCTTTCAGCTGTTGCAGATTCCCCGGCAGGATTTGTTCTCAAGCCTCTGGCTGCGTGAAGACGGTAGTGAGCTAAACAGAGGAAAAGCCGAAAGGAAGGAAGACAAACTTTCTGAAAAAGTTTCGTGAACTATTCAACAGCCAATCTTATAGGAGAGGAGAGAAGAGGCTTGGAAACTTGGATTTCTCCTCACGTCCTCAACAAATATTAAACTACAAGCAAGCAAAAGAAGGATCAAAAACAAATTTTTAAGGATGTTGCTGTGTGTGTGTGTGTGTGTGTTAAACTTTTTCATAACTTCTCATCTCATAAATGAATATCGTTATGAGATTGGAGTGAGTGAGGATATGGCTTTTATTTACTGGTGTTTTGTACGAACACTGAGCATGAGAGTTTAATTTTGCTCTGACCCCGAAAACCTCAATCATGTTCCAACGCCAGAGTTTTAAGAATTTTCTTGGCATCTCTGTTTCAGATCAGTGTCAATTGTGTGTCATCTTGAATTGTCCTTAGTCACGCCTTCACTTAGACTTGTCAGCATCCGTAATAACCTTGCATTTTGCGATTTTTGATGGAAGCTTACCTGCTGGACCACCTTGACTCTTAAGAGTCAGTATCCAGATTTAGTTTTGAGGTCCCCAGATCTGCAGGAACTGGAGCACTGACTGTTTGCCAGGGCCCAAGTCCACTGATTAAGCTTCTCTCTTTCTCATGTTCACAGCGGCAGGCTTCAAAGCACATTCTGTCAGTTTAATTCATTGGCATTTATTTCCATACACAAAGAAATTCGAGCACGTGGGAAGCCCGAGATTACCAGCAGAATGAGTGAGTTCTTTGTGTACTTTGCCTGCTTATAGAAGGAAACCTTGGTGAATGTGCCTGGTTCCTCTGGGAAGTGTTTGGAGAGGCTGCAGAAAATACAGTTGGTGTTAAGCCAACTGGTTTCAAAGTTGCCTTGAAACTAGATCTTAAAAAAAAAAATGCTGAGAAAAGAAGATAGGACCATATTTATATCCAGCATTGTACTGAGAGGAGGAAGTAGAGGCACTGTATTTTAATTTTTTCTTTATTCTTGAGAATTTCATGCATGTATACAAGGAAATATGACTTGCTCCCTCCAAGTTTCCTCATATGCTCTGATATCACCTTCTCTCTCTCTCTCTCTCTCTCTCTTTTTTTTTTCAAGTAAGCTGCTAAGTTCAGTTAGTCCTACCCATATGCATTTGGGTGCGGGACTCGGCACTGAAATTCACCAGTGGTCACATATGAGGGCTTGAAGTTGAAGGAGAACGAACGGCAGGGACAAAAAGTAAGGAGAAAAGACAAATAACAGAAAGCCAGGGCTGAAGGCATGAGAAAAGGAATACATCTTCACCAGGAAGGATTTGGTCAGAGCTGGAAAAACAAAACAAAAACAAAAATAACAGCGATTGACCTATGAAGATAGCATTCATAGTGCTGTTGTTACAGTGCTCTACAGAGAGAAAACACAGAAGATCAGAAAAGACAAAGGACAATCCACAAACCACAAGAAACTCAAGAAGGAAGACCAAAGTGTGGATAGTTCATTCCTTTTTAAAAGGGTAACAAAATACCCATGGAAGGAGTTGTAGAGACAAACTATGGAACAGAGACTGAACGAAGGACAATCCAGAGACTGCTCCACCTGGGAATCTTTCCCATATTAAATCGTCAAATGCAGACACTATTGTGAGTGCTGGCAAGTGCTGGCTGACAGGAGCCTGATATAGCTGTCTCTTGAGAGGCTCTGACAGTACCCGATTAATACAGAAGTAGAGGCTCATAGCTATCCATTGAACTGAGTACAGAGTCCCCAATGAAGGAGCTAGAGAAAGGACCCAAGGAGCTGAAGGGTTTGCAGGCCCTTAGGACGAACAACAATATGAACTACCTAGTACCTTCAGAGTTCCCAGGGACTAAACCTCCAACCAAAGAGTACACATGATGGGACAACGGCTCCAGCAGCATATGTATAGCAGAGGATGGCCAAGTCAGTCATCAATGGGAGGAGAGGCCCTTGGTCCTGTGAAGGTTCTATGCCCCAGTGTAGGGGAATGCCAGGGCCAGGAAGCAGGAGAGGGTGGGGTAGTGAGCAGGGGCAGGGGGTAGAGAACTGGGGTTTGTTTTTGGTTTTGTTCTTGTTATTTTATTTTATTTTTGGAGGGGAACCTGGTAAAGGAGATATTGTATGACATGTGAATAAAGAAAACATCTAAAAAACAAAACAAAACAAATAAACAAAAACACTCCAAAAGCCAAGCGGTCCCTAATGCCGAGTACTTCCATGGAGTCGAGAGCAGTATTTGGCAAAAGGTTTTGAATCTGCTAGAGCAGTAATAGCCGGTATGAGGAAATTTAAAAGGCACAGCACCTGGTGCTGAAGTGTTAGGAGAAAGTGGCTGATGAAGGGAGAGAGGTTGTTTTACTGTCAAGCCCATCATTAAGAAACGTGGGCTGGGTAGTCTTGGGAGAAATTAGGAGGAGGAGACTAAGTTTTTCTTTTAAGAAAGGACAGGACTGATGAAGGCTAAAGAGACTGGTGTCAAGGAGAAAAAAGAAACAAGAGTCTGAGGGTCTATGGGTAAGATTTAAGATGACCTGGAGGGTGGTGCTCTCTTTATCATGCCTCAGATTCCTTATTTGTTAAGTAAGAATTAAGCAATGTATTACCACAGGGCCTGGCACAGAATAATAGCGCAATAAATATTAATCTTAACAAATTGTTTCTAGATTGCTCATAAATCATACACGTGAGGGGGGAAAAACAAGGACTTTTTTTTTAAGCACATAAGGAGACCTCTGGTTTCCAAATCAATTCCCCATAAGCCTCCCTATCAGTTCCCACTACCAG
>JADRCC010579439.1:0-15646 GCA_019843855.1 Hylomyscus alleni
GTGTGTGTGTGTGTGTGTGTGTGTGTGTGTGTGTGTGTACATGTTTCAGGGAGGGATTCATGTTTTATTCTTTTGTTTTGGTAGTTTTGTTCAGTTGGTAGGTTGGTAGTGTGTATATATGTTGAGGAGAGGGGTTCATGAATCTATGTATGCAACTGGAAAGGCTGCAAGTCAATGTTAGGTGTCTTCTTCAAATACTTCTCTAACTTAAGTTTTGCAGCATAGTTCTCTATAAACTTAGAGCTCCCTGATTGACTAGTTGGCTGGCCAGTAAGCTCCCAGGATTCTCCTTTTTCTGCCTCCCCAGTATTAGGGTTACATGTGTGCACCACCACACCTAGCTTTTTACATGGGTGCTAGGGATCTGAACTCAGATCCTCATGCTTAAGCAGCTAGCTCTTTACCCACTGAGCCATCTCTCCAGACCCCCAACCAATGTTTCATAGTTCCAGCTAAACATCTACAGAAGAGTCCCAATACGACCAGCCATCTGAGTGCCTGGCTTCTTTCATGTAGTCTTCACTTGGGCATCTTATTACAAGTTAGCTGTTTTGTTCTGTCTGCTATTTTTTTCTATCAAGAGCAAAAAAAGAGACCATTCATAATAGCACAAGTCGATAATGATGAACTAGCAAATGTTTATAGAGTACTTCCTCAATATAACATGACAAATTACTTTTTTAAATCAAATGAAAATAAATCATGGGTCTCCCATCATATCTATAATAAACAGTTCCTTTGATGATCCTGTTGTTATCAAACTCAGCAACACACTGGAGCCACCTAGGGAGTTATGATATCCATAGATCTTGAGATTGTAATTTAATTGGTCTGGTGTGGAGGCTATTTATTCAGAGTCTTAAAATCTCCCATGTGTGGCCACAATTGAAACTACTGACCCACCACAAAAAAATCCAATCAGGGATGGCTACATGTTTCTTCTACCTCTGCTCTTAAAGGACAACAAACCTATGCTTAGGTTAGGACCCCTGCCTCTTCAGTAATACCCAGAATTGTGTCTAGTGAGGAAAAGCAGATGCAGCCCTCAGCTTCTTCCAGCTGGTGTCCATGGAACAGACACTGGTTTATGGCACATGGCCTTCCTCTCCTTACATTCCTCACAGCAATTGTAACAACACAACCATGTGAATTACATGTGCAGTGAGCTAGATGTTATTACCCATTTCCCCATATCTTGACATTTGAAGTGTAACCACAGATTCCTGCATCCCTTTGGACTGGTTGAAGGGAGATTCTGATTAATGTCTTTTCATCTCCAATATGAAACACATGGCTTGCGTTAGACAAGATGAATGGATTGATACATTGGGAACAGCTTTCACATTACACGAACATGACTTACCAAAGTCCTAATGATTAAATCTATCCACGTACAAGAGTCAACAGTTCTCCTCTGGGAAGTCCTTCGTATGAGTGTGTTCGCTAGCAAAGCAAGTTTATCAGCAAGCAAAACCTTTGCATATGATCGGACGGAGAGAACTCATTACTCCTTGATGTGGACATCAGCCACATAAGGAGCTGGCAAGGCAAAGCTAAGCTAACGGCATGTGCTGCTCTGCTCACTTAAACTCCCTCTTCTTCAGATATATTTAAAATACCCGTCCCTTTGCCAAGACAGTGGAGTTGTTCTTGTACTAAGGTTGCCAGATAAAATACAGAACATCCAGTTAAATCTGAATTTAGTATAAGTATGTCCAGGACATACTTATACTAAATATACATGTGTTACTTATCTGAAATTCAAATTTAACTGGGTATTCCATATTTTTATCTGCCAAACCTGGCAGCATCAACTACTGTGGATATCCACATTCTGAGATCATATTCTCTGGTTCAGTTTTTGGAGACTTTGGTTATGATGAGTGTTTGGTCAGAAAATACAGTTTTGTCACTAGATCAATGACTTAAATTACTGTGCTGGTAAATGGGAAGGGGGGAATAAGTTTTCCTATAGACAAACAGAACCAACAAACTAACATCAGTATGCCATGAATGGAAACCATCTCTGAGTGGTGATAGCCCCTAAAGCAGCACGCCATCAACAACAAACGCAACCCTCTCCCTAAAATTGTTTGCATGTGCTTCTTCACTGCACCAAGCCACGCCCTCCACCATCCTTTCTCCTGTTCATTCGCAGACCTTCTCTTTGCCCATATCTTTGATTTAAATGTATCATGACACATTTTTAAACAATAGCAGGAAACCTCACTTATGACTTTAATTATAAAATGGTGTTATAAAATTATATCCACATTTGACTTTTTGGCAGGCCCAGCCCTCACTCAACAAGAATATCTCAAGTTGGCTCTGCAGTTCTCTTGGGTTGATTTCAGGGCTTACTGTATGTAATTGATATAAAAACACAAGGTTTAGGAAGCCGTTATTGGAACTTGTTAAAAGAAGTAGCCACATTCATAAATCCTTTCATTTTACTATATAACATGCCAAGAGAATTCACACCACACTGTGGGGAATGTGGAAGAGATTCTGCATTTCATTTTTAAGGAAAAATTGATACTTTCTGTCGGCACACTAATTGGCTCTGGAGTCTTCATATTGTTTCTATTCAGATGTCAACTGTGTCTTATAAAAAAGAAAAGTATAAATATCTGCTAGTGCTAAAAAGAATTCTATTGCCTTTCATTAATGAAAAGAAGGAGAAATGTGTCTGTTTCTAGTAGGTTTAATAGGAGTTGCAGAAAGAAAGAATCAAAAAAGACCACCATTAGGAACATGTGTTGCCTGAGACAATCTCAATAAAATTAGTAGAAACTTTCAAAATAAAAACTAGTGATCCTTTCTCATTAAGTAATACAAATTACTTCTCCTAATAAATGTAGCTTATAACATGAAAAAGTAGCTTCACAGTATTTGTAATTTTCATACTACCAAAAGGACATTTTACATTGCAAAAAACAAATGGAGTCTGGAACATGGAAGAGCAAATTGAGTCTCTAGTCCTAAGGGGAATGGATGCTATGGCCATATTCCTCCAGTATTTATTTTATAAATGCTGTTTTATTTTGACAGTGAACATGAATTAATAATATGAACCACAAAGATCCTTCAAATCATGACTCCAACTTTCAGCCACTCACCAACTAACTCAAACACACACTAAAGTAATGCACAGAAAGTAATAAAATGCTCGTTTCTGTGCCACCCACTATAAGAGCAATGGAAACCAGTAAGAAGAGAAGATGGTGAAAGTTGGGAAGGTCTTGATTAAATAATATTCAGATAAATGTGTAGTAGAGGAAGTACTGTACAAATGGGGACTGGTGACCTGGGGACAGTATGTCTCACTTAAGGTTGCCAAAAATAGCAAATAGCCAAAAGGCAAAAAGCAGCTCTGAAAGCGAAGTTGCTCATACACAGCACGAGTCAAGCATCTCCAGAGAGAAAGCCATCTCTGGGGAAAACAGAAGCCAGAAAATTCAAGGAAAGCACCGGAACTACTGATTTCTGAAAACAGAATGATGTTTCAACAAACAAACCAACAAGAAGACAATTTAGATGTGAAATAAGCCGAGACCCTGTCAAAGGACCTGCCACCTCTCAAAATACTAACACTGTGCTTGCACATTCATTCATAGCTAATCTGGAGTTGACCCCAGCATCACATGTAGAGCTCGGAAGCTTCCCTCAGAGACTTTTTTAGACTTAGACTAACAATAATAGCTGCTACTTAAACACACCACACCTGTGCACTGGGCATTGCACCTGACCAGTGCCATCACCATCACAGACTGTCGGCACAATTCCTTTTTAAAATAGAAGCCATTGTCAGAGGTTGAACATAATGTTAGTCAAGGATCATAAATTACTAAGAGGCAAATTGGGACTGACATACCTGTCTGCCCAGCCACTGAACTCACATTCTTCCCATGGTACTTTTGTCACAGAGCTGCCTGGAGAACCTTTATTTCTCTAACATTTTACAATGAAAATTTGAAAGCATTCAGAGAAATTGCGATCATGTGAAACTCAGTGTGTATATGTGTATTGTGTCTATGCATGTGTGCATGATATACCTATATACTAGCACTCTACATTCTACAATTCATTGTTAGCTATACCAGCTTCACCATGCTTGCACCTTTGACACATCCATCTATATATACATCCATATGTCTATCTCAATTTATAGTATATGTCAAAATAAACTACAGGCATCAGTACATTTTAGCATTTTTTTGAAACATGAACTGTTCGTTTTCAGTTGTTTTCTTCAGAGAGAATTCTAAACACAATTCAATGCATGAACTCTAAGTGTGCCAGTCATTAGATTTTGACAAACGCATGACTTTGTGTAACCCTAGTCTTTATCAAAACATAGAACATTACCATCCGCTCGTCTTTCCTTCGTCTCCTTCTCAGTCAATTCCCACTTCACCCAACAGGCGACCATTGTTCTTAATCTTTCTGTACCATAGATTATTTTGCCTGCCCTTGAAGTGTGTTTTTTTAATGCATAGCTCCGGGCTCCATGCCAATCCCCTGAAAGAGAGCCTTTATGCACAATGTTTAGGAATCTACATATTTAGCAAACTCATCTGAAGATTCTTATGTTCAGTAAAACTTGAGAGCCACTATATAATACATCAGTTTACTTCTCTGCATGCCAAGTAATATAATCTATTTTATAAATGACCTTCCTGTGTTATATGACCAACATTAAACCTCAATTCTCAGCAATTACTTTCTAATTAGTCTTTCTTTTCAGTAATCATGTTCACAATAAATTATACCTACTTAAAGTACAGAATCATATGATTCATATAAGTACCTCAGAAAGAAAGATGGAAGCCAGAGTTATGAAAATGAGTCAAAAATAGTATAGTTATTATGGAAATGGAAAGAAACAGAGAGGTGTTCTACATAATACAATCTTGACTTAGAAAAACAGAGAGCAATTTCCTCATTTTTAATGTGGATGAATCTCATTGTTCTTAAGGAAAATCAGGATGGTCAAATATTTAGGCTTTAATGGAAGTTGTTTTAGTAGCATGAGTAAACAATATAATGTAACTTAACCAAACAAAAAACTTACCACCAGGTCATGAAATTGAAAAAAAAAAAAGATTCCGTGTGTCTTTATGAAAAACATCAAATAGTATTGTTAGCTTATATTCTAAATCTCTTGATGCTTGGTTGTTAGAGAAAGGAAGTATAATGACTGTTTTCCTCCATGTTGATGTTCAAATGATGTCAGCATTAGCCACCGGTTATGACTACTTCTCTTACACTGTTACCTTCTTCCTCAAGTTTCTTTAAGACATTATGAACTAAGACTGGAACTTAAGAGTATTCATGAAGAGTCTCACTTAATAAGAGGAGTGACTGAGAATCAGGAGGTGCACATCAAAGAAGAGTGGCCCTTTCCAAGACTGAAAAATGAACACTGACCAAGTGAGTCACATGTGCTGACCACAGGAAGATCACAAAAATCAGTCAACATGAAGGGTTAAATGAAGTTAGACTACTGGTGCTAGCAAAGAAAATACTGAGGGTACACAATTTTTATCCTCCAAGAAACAAGGAATACCAAAACAAATTAATAACTACAATTTATGTGTTTTAAAATAGCTAATAGAATATCAAATGTCCCTGATACACTAAACTGATAAATATTTGTGATATATAGCAGTTGCCTGAGACATATTGAAATATCATACTATACCTGTGAATATACCTGGTTATCTATCATTGAACAGTAATAAGTAGTGCTTTATTCAGAAGCAGGCAAAATCTCTGTCCTAATGTTAGAAGCCATTGAACATGCAGAAAACGAACGTATGTGTTAAAGAATACATGGATGCCACTACAACGAAAGATCTGGTGTACTGAAAGAGCAGAGTACAGACAAAGCCAAGCATCCATTCCCTTGACTAACACTATTCAAGGATTGCGGGAAATCACTTCCGGAGTCCCCCACCTATATCTTCACTGTTTACAAATCATTTGTTTACAAATGTGAGGGAGATACTCTGTCAGGGAGTATCTAGATGCAGAAATGATTGAAAAGCCTCTTTTTCAAATTCTATATTTAAGAGAAATGCACAGAGCAGATCCTTATGCAATGAAAAATCATTTCCTATACATTCTCACATATCTTCTGCTGCTTCTCCAGAATTAAATGACAGTTCTACTGGTAGTCAAGCATTGAGCTTGGCATTTTCAATAGTTGTATTGTTAATGAATGACACTTGTGATATGAATTTACATTATTCTTGGATGTGTATGTACAAAGGTAGAGATAAATACATGAAGGGCTTTTATTGGTAATTTGTGTGCATGTGTGTATATATACATATATGTGTATATACATATATATGAATGTATATATCATGTTCATGTGTGCACACATGCATATGTGTATACAAGTGTGCATGCAACTATGCGTGCATATGTGTGAAGGTCAGAGGAGAACCCTAGCTATCATTTCTCATGAATAGTTCACCTTATTTAGTCAGACAAGATCCCTCATTGGCCTGGGGCTGGCTAATTCGGCTAGGCTCAAGGAATCTCTATGTCTCTGACTCCCCAGCATGGCTATTACAAGTGCACTCTACTACATCCAGAGTTTCTGAATGGGATCTGAGGATCTCATTCAGGTCCCAGTGCTTGTGTGGCAAGCACTTTACTGACAAAGCTATCTCCCCAGTGTAGGGTCATTGAACACTAGAAATGAAATAATTTTAATTGAAAGTATCTCACAAAATTGTCTTTTAGTTTTATTTTCACAGATTAAATAAAATAAACACTCATTTCTTTTTATTCCTTTCTACTTCTTTTTATTTGTGTATGTATCAGCATAGGCCATGTATGGTGTCAGATGATGGTGTCAGAGCTCCTGAAACTGAAGTTACAGATAATTATAAATCACCTGGAGGAGGTGCTGGGAATCAAACTTAGATCCTCTAGAGGAGCAAAAGTGCTCTTAACTGGTGAAGCATCTTCTTAGCCCCCAAACTTGAGACAACTTGTTTCCTGTTGTTAATTTTTTACGTATGTTTTTAATTAAAATTGAATTGTATCTCTTTCTTCCCTCCCTTTTTCCTTCCTGCCCTCTTAGCTACTCTCCCCCAAAACCCCTTCCATACTACCCAGCTCTCAAGTTAATAGTCGCTTTTTCTTTGAGTAGTATTGCTGCATACGTGTGTGTGTGTGTGTGTGTGTGTGTGTGTGTGTGTGTGTGCAGGCACAAATGTATGTAAATACAACCCACTGAACCTATTTTTGTTGTTCGTGTATATGTGGTTTCAAGGCTGACCACTCTTCATTGAACAACCAATAATGGAGCCCATCCCTGGGAGAGGCTAATTCTCCCAGAAGCCATTAGTTGCCACTAGTTCTTTGTGCAGGGGTATGACCCAGTGAAAACTTATTTTTAGTTTTTTGAGAATTTTATTTTTAGTTTTTTGAGAATTTTTCCATACCGATTTCCAGAGTGGCCGCACCAATTTTATGTTCCAATCAACAGTGATTCAAGAGTCCTCCATCTCCACACAGTCAACAGCATTTGTGGTTGTTCAGCCATTCTGACTGGGCTGAGACACAAGAAACCACAAAGTTGCTTTATTTGCATTTTCTTAATTGCTAAGGATGATGAACACTTTTTGAGGCATTTTCTTTAGATATTTGTAGTTCTTCTATTGAAAACTCTTTATATCCCTAGCTCATTTGTTAGATTGATTGATTGATTTGACAAAAAAAAAACCTCTTCATATAATATATTATGGCCATGCTTTTCCCTTCTCCAACCCTCTCCACCTCTCCACCTCCCCAACTTTATGACCTTTCTCTTCTTTCTTAACAACACACACATACACACACACACACACACACACACACGTAACTCCATAAAAATGGAACCAAAATATACGCACAAAAAACCAATAAGCAAAAAATACTCAAACAAAGCAATGCGAGACAGAAATGCCATTGAATTCATTTATGCTGGCCGAGTACTTTGGGACAAGATACCTACCCTGAAGTGTGGTTAATGTAGCCAGTGAGCCTTGCTCATTTTTCAAATAGGTCATTGTTTCTTTGACTCTTTGGTTTTTGAGTCTTTATATACTCTGCAAACTAACCCTCTGTTGGATGCACAGACTCTGCCCATTCTGTGGATTCCTTCTTCATCCTATTGTTTAATTAGCTGCACAGAGGGTTCTTTAGTAGTATTTGTCAACTACTACTCCTCCTCCTCTTCTTCTTCCTCCTCTTCCTCCTCTTCCTCCTCCTCCCCTTCTTCCTCCTCCTCCTCCTCCTCCCCTTCTTCCTCCTCCTCCTCCTCCTCCTCCTCCTCCTCCTCCTCCTCCTCCTCCTCCTTCTTCTTCTTCTTCTTCTTCTTCTTCTTCTTCTTCTTCTTCTTCTTCTTCTTCAAGACAGGGTCTCACTATATGGCTCTGGCTATCCTGAAACTTGCCATATAGAGTAGGCTGGCCTGAACTCATAGAGATCTATCTGTCTCTGCCTCCCAAATGCTAGCATAAAATTATATACCACCATTCAGTCCATTCCTTATAATTTATGTTTTGGTTATATAATTCTTAATGTTTTAGAAGAAAAGGTAAACAAGTAAAACATTTATTTATGTTACTTTTTGCATTTAATTTATATTTTGGTGAAAACCCTTAAGGACAAGAGTGAAGGTAGAGAAAGAAGACCTATGCCAAGCTGATTCTTTTTATCCTGCTAAAAGGGAACATCTATCATCAGTGAAAAGACAAAGTTGGACACAGACAAGGTATGTTATAAATACCTATATATGGAGGATATTGGGTAGGCTCTACTTATAAAAAAAGTATGCACTTTTTATGATCACAAGTTTTTGCGCTTCTTTGATTAGATAATTTGAGTTTTTCATCACTTCTCAGAATTTCTCATCCATCATCTTTTAAAACTTCACTTCTGTTCTCTTTCCAGGTCTCTAGTTTCATGTAAACCAGCTCACCTTTCAACACCTCTTTATTTGTCTCTAGGCACTTTTCTGTTTTATTTATCTATATTAATTCTTTTTCAATTCCATTAAGTAATCTGTTTTTAATCTATGTGCTGAGATCTAATTTTATTGTCATTGGTTCTTGCTTTAAGTCTTTCTGCTAATTTTTCACTGTTCTCTTCTTTTGTTATAGTTTTCAATTTTTTTCTTACTCCTTTGCTAAAAACACAGTTTTCCTAATGATTCTTAGTTTATTTTATCATCTCAAAATCTTGAGTGAGATGGTACATTTAATAGTAACTCTCTTGTCACTATGACAAAATACCCAACTAAAGGTACTTAAGGAAGGACAGGTTTATTTTGGCTCACGGTTTAGGAGCACAATTCATAATGGTGAGGACAACATGCCAGGAAGAGCATGAGGTGTCTGGTAATGTTATCAAGTAATAAGGGACAGAGAGAGAGAGAGATAAAAACCTGTGCTCATCTTATTTTTCCTTTGCCTTTTTCTTGAGTTTGGAACATCAGTCAATAGGATGGTGTCATCACATCCAAGGAAAACCTTCCCTCTCCACGTAAATATCTCTGGTAACACCCTTACACACTGCTCAGAGCTATGTCTCCTAGGTGATTCTAAATCTAGACAATTAACCAGCGGAAGACTCTTTTCAATTTGACATTCAAAATCATTACTTTTCTCAAACATAGTCCCAGCAGTGTCCAAAGGTTCAGTTTAAATCTTTTCTAAGACTTAAGACAAACCTTTAACTGTTTATCCATGTAAAACATCAAATAATTTAAGCATTTTCAATATATAACGATGCACAGTATCATTGTGTAATGTGTTTTTACACAAGGAAGTAATTATGTAAATAAATGGTAATTATTTAATCTCCATTGGGGGTTTCTACCCCACCTTTCATCATTCAGTTCCCAGATAAAAGGCACATGACCTAGAGGTAAAACTTATTATACCTATAATAAGTTTTTAAAGCACTAGAACTGGACAGAATCTACCCTCTATGCTATTATGTCTACTTCCTTGCCAATAATCTCAACATACAAATTGATATGTTCCATCTGGGCTGTTCTTAACTCCAATTGGCCAACCCTGTGGCCATGTTTTCATGACTCACCTACCCCATGGTGCCTTCTCCTCTCTCCACTGGTTCTTCCTCAGATCCTCAGTCCAGGAATCAAAACCCACCTATCTCCCTTTTGCCCGGCTATCAGCTGTCAGAATCTTTATTCAACCAATAGTTTTAAATTAAAGATCAAGGTCACATAGCATTACTTTGTGTACGTGAAGATTCTCTCATCATAGGAGGCAACCAGGCCTTGGGGGCCAGAATTTAGCAGTCCAATACATAACGAAAGACCAAACCTCAACAGATGGTGGCATGACCGAAGCCAGACTAAATTCAAAAGAACAAATACTACACCATTTGGTTCCAGGTCTGCCATCTAAAACTCCAGATGGATTCAGTTGGGCTCCAAATGGTTTGGGTATATCCACCTCTTCAGTTCTGCTGCCTGGATCACACATAGCATCTCTCTTGGGCCAGCTTCACTTCCTATCCTTGACAGATGTTCTAAAGTCCTGGCATATCCAAAATCTTATGGTCTGCATTACAACTTAAGTTTCTCCCTCACAGATGAACGAAAAATAGCCTCTCAGGGCTGCGATACCAGGAATTAAACTTTGTTACATGTTTTGCAACCCTAGTGAGAGTCACTTTGGTGCAATAACACTTATATTTTGCATGCCTGAAAAATCAGGATGGTTTGGCTGATACCACTACATTTTATTACTAGCTTGATGGAATTTAGCTTCTTCATATCAAAGCTATAGTAATTTTTTGTTTTGTTTAATTTTGTACTTTGATTTTGTTTTATGGTGTTCTTGTTGTTGATGTTTTTGTTGTTGCTGCTGCTGTTGTTGTTTTGAGACAGATTATTTCCATGTAACCCTGGCTGTTCCAGAACGAACTCTGTAGACCAGGTTGGCCTCAAACTCAGAAATTCTACTGCCTCTGCCTTCCAGGTTCTTGGATTAAAGGTGTGCGCCACCACACCCAATTTGTAGTAGCTTTTTTATACGTTGGCAGCCAACACTGTGAAATGCTCCTATAGACAGTTATTGTCAGCACTTTTTCAGTTCAGGTTCTTTCCATTCAAATGACTGCACTTTTAAAAACTGAAGCCACTGCACTTTATACTGGGTCCAAAGGAAAGTTAGCTGGAGGTGAAGACCCCTTGGACTGACCCAGTACAAAGTGCAGTGTCTAGATTCAGGTGCTAATTACACAGGCTTTGTCTGCATCTTCCTTCAAAACTCCCCATGCTCTTTTCCTCACCAAAATGCAATTTCTTATCTTTCTCCTTTTAATCATTTTTATAAACTTCAATAAATACAATGAACAATAACCATAGCATGGCTTACATGCTACAGTGTCTTGAAATTCCTTCCACCAATTTACTGTGTTTATTATAACTCTACAAAAATGGTAACCAAAATATACAAGTAAAAGACCAATAAGCAAAGAATACTCAAACAAGGCAATATAAGACAAAAATAGCATTGCATTAATTTTGTGTAGGGCAAGCACTTCTGGGCATGGGGCCTACCCTGAAGTGTGGTTAATGTAGCCAGTGAGCCTAGCCCATTTTCCAACTAGGTCATTGCTTCCTTGACTCTTTGGGTTCTGAGTCTTTATATACTCTGGAAACTAACCCTCTGTTGGACGCACAGACTCTGCCCATTCTGTGGATTCCTTCTTCACTTGATTGATTATTTCCTTAGCTGAACAGAAGCTTCTCAGTACTATTTGTCTCATATTGCTTTTTTTTTTTTTTTGAATATTCTTTGCTTGTTGATTTTTTTGCTTGTATATTTTGGTTCCCTTTTTTGGAGTATGTGTGTGTGTGTTTAAGAAAGAAGAGAAAGGTCATGAAATTGGGTAGGTGGAAAGATGAAGAGGGTGAGAGAAAAGAAAAGCATGATTGTAATGTATTGTTTTGTCAATTAAAATTAATTAGTTAATTAATAAATTAACAAATGGGCTGGGAATCGAAAGTGTTCTCAATAGAAGAAATAAAAATATCTAAGAAAATACCTCAGCAATGCCACTGGTTTCCATTTGCCCTCCTAGCCATCTCCAGTCCCCAAACCTGATTGATATCCCCTTACTCGCTATCCCACTCAGTTCCCTCCCTCCATCCACCTCTGATGACTATTTTGCTTCCCATTCTGAATGAAATTCATGTAATCTCCCCTGGGGTCTCCTTACTACCCAGTTCTTTTGGGTCTGTGAATTATAGCATGATTATCCTGCACTTTATGATTAATGTCCAATTATAAGTGAGTAAATACCATACATATCTTTCTGGGTCTGGGTTGCCTACCTTAGAATGATATTTTCTTGTTCCATCTATTTGCTTGCAAATTTCATGGTGTCTTTGTTTTTAATAACTGAATAGTATTATATTATGTAGATGTACAAAATTTTCTTTATCCATTCTTCAGTTGATGAACATCTAGGTTGTTTCCAGTTTCTGGCTTTTAGTAATAAAGCTGCTATGAACATAGTTGAGCAAGTATCCCTGTGGTATAGTGGGGTGTCTTTTGGGTATATGCCTAGGGAGTGGTACAGCTGGGTTTTGAGGAGACCTGGGATGGGAGACGCTTAGAGTGAGCCTATGGGGTGACCGTAGCTGAGATTACTACCAGCAGGAGATGTAGAGACTGAAGTAGCCATCTCCTGTAGCCAGGCAGGCCTTCCAGTGGAAGTCAGGGGACATCAACCCACCCACAAAACTTTCAACCCAAAATTTGTCCTGTCTACAAGATGCACAAAGATAAATATGGAGCAGAAACTGAAGGAATGAAGGAATGGCCAACCAATGACTGGCCCAACTTGAGACCCACCCAATTCCCATCCCTGACACTATTAATGATATTCTTCTATGCAGACAGGAACCTAGCATAACTGTCTCCTGAGAGGCTTCATACAGCAGCAAATGGAAACAGATGCAGAGACCCATAGCCAAACATTAGAAAGAGCTCAGGGAGTCTTTATGGAAGAGTTGGGTATAGAATTGATGGAGCTGGAGGGGTCAAGGACAACAAGAAGAAGACCTACAGAGTCAACTAGCCTGGTCCCATGGGTGCTCACAGAGACTGAACCACCAACCAAAGGACATGTAGGGGCTGGACCTAGACCCTCCACACATTTGTAGTAGACGTGCAGCTTGGTCTTCATGTGGGTCTCCTAACAATTGAAACAGGGGCTATCTCTGACTCTGTTGCCTGCCATTAGATCTCCTTCTGTACTTCCTGGTTGGGCCTCAGTGAGAGAGCAGGTGCTTAGCCCTACAGGAACTAGATGTCCCAGGGTGGGATTGTTCCCACAGGAGGCTTCCCCTTCTCCAACGGGAAAAGGAAGAGAAGCTATAATGGGAGGAGGGATTTGTAAGGGCTGGACTGGAAGGATAGGGGGAAAGGAGGGCTGTGATCGGGGTATAAAGTAAGCAAAAATAAATAAATCAGAAAAAGAGAAAGTACCTCAAAAATTGTTCATCATCCTTAGCAATTAAGAAAATGCAAATAAAGCAACTTTTAGTTTTTTGTCTCTGCTGACTATGTGGAGATGGAGGACCCATCATTCATTGCTGATTGGAACACAAATTGGTGTGACCACTCTGGAAATCGGTATGGAAAATTCTCAAAAAGCTAAAAATACGTTTTCACTGGATAATACCGTACCTGGACAAAGAACTAGAGGCAACTAATGGCTTCTGGGAGGAGAGTTAGCCTCTCCCAGGGATGGGCTCCCTTATTGGTTGTTCAATGAAGAGTGGTCAGCCTTGAAACCAAATATACACAAACAACAAAAATGACTCAACAGGTTTTGTTTTTATACACTTGTGCCTGCATACACACATATATGTAACAATAATATTCAAAGAAAAACAAGCTGTCAACTTGAGAGTTGGAGAGTATAAGAGGGTTTTGGGGGAGAGTAGTCAAGAGGAGGAAAAAAACAGATAATTCCATTTTAATTAAAACATTTTAAAAAAATAACAACAAAAATAAGATGTCTAAATTTGGGGGCTAAGGAGATGCTTCACCAGTTAAAAGTACTTACTCTTATGTAACTTTCAGTTTGGGAAGCATACAAAATAAATTTATATCTAGATATATTTTTATGCATCTAAGAAGAACCAAAAAGGAAAGAATAGGGAGAAATAAATGTCAGAGGACACTTAGACTCTTCCATAGTAGCAACAGGTAGTAAAAGACAACAAAATATAAGTTTGGTACCTGACCTTAAATTCCATACCCAGCTAACCCAAACTTTCAAAGTGAAAGTAAGTGCATCTTTAATACCTGAAACTTAAGAGCGTATCATTTTCACAAAAAAAAAAAAAAAAAAAAAAACTAAAATGTATTCATTAATACACTAAGTAGAGAGGAAAATGGGAAATTTTCACTATGTAAAACCAATAGGCACCAGAGATCCAATGTGGATTCTTGTGATGATATTAACAGCTCTATGATACATGCTTGAGTTTCACTAAAATGACAAGATTATAAAGTTGTCTCACCACACAGCTCTTCCCACAAATAGAAAAATAGTCACTATGTAGAAGTACATAGATACTAGATACATTACCTGGGATACCTTAACCATGCCACCGTTAGATCACTTACCTCTCCCGTTGCTACAACAGAATACCTAGCACAAACATCTTGAAAAAGGAAAAGTGACTGTCTTACAGATCAAGGACATAGTCAGTCATGATGGAGAAGTCATGGTAGGGGGAGCTTGAAGGAGCTCCTCACATTGTGGCCTCAGTCAGGAAGCAAACAGTGATGAGTACAGATACTCCGCTTTAGCTTGCTTCTTATTAAGTCCAGGGTTAGGGTGAGTCTTTCTCACCTCAGTTAACAAAATCTGAAAAAAAAAATTTCAGACATGTCAAAAGATTTGTCTCCAACATGTGTCTAGGTCATGTCAAGAGACAATCAATATGGACCACAATATAGACACACAAACATAAGCATAAACACACACATATATACACACATATCAAGACGTCAACTTGTATGACTCAAGTATATATAAATTTTATGTTAAAAGTTCAATGAAGTTATTAGAAACACACACACACAAACATTAAATTTAGAATGAGAAAAAAAAGCTTTCTTTGATCAGCCAATTATCTTTTTTAGGAATTATATATACCTCATGAGATACAAAGTATGATTCCTGAGGTTGAGAGAGAATTGAGAAGCGCTGCTTTTGGAGCTTGAATTTTGGCCTGAGGCTAAGGAGTCATTGGCATATTAAAGATGAAAGACTTGCTGTGAGGTTCAAAGGAAATGTGCACTTAAAGAAAAGAGAAGTGATCGGCAAGTCTAGGAAAAAGCAAAAGGTTACATAAGAAAGCTAATCTCGTCCTACTATACTATGTGACTTGGCTGTGAACAAGATCCAGATAATCACAAAGAAAAGGCCTAAATTTGTCTCTAAAAAAAAAAACTTATTGCTTCAAACAGTTTCTGAAGGTCAGGAATCTAGGAGTGGCTTGGAGACTCCAGGTCTCTCCAGAAGCTGTAGTCTAAATGTCTGGTGCAGCTGCAGGCTTCCAAAAATCTGACTGGGAACCAGA
>JADRCC010579439.1:15656-31193 GCA_019843855.1 Hylomyscus alleni
CTTGGGAGACTAAGGTAGGAGGGTCACAAGTTCAAGAACAAGCATGGTGACATAGCAAATTCCTGGGTGACAGAGACATAAAGCTACAGAAACCTTGATGATACAAAACAGATAAATCAACTAATGGTTCAAAGTATCGTGTCCAGAAATGGACCTATTGATATATGGGCAGAGCAGAAATGTCAGTATAGGCCAAAAGAAAAAAAGCAAATTATCTGACAGTTCCTAGGATCATTTATAGAGATGTTATATTTTATCACATATACTTAGGAATTCCAGCTGAACTGTACACATGGATGCAACACTGAAAACATCTTTAAAATGAGAACAAAACTAGAGAATGTCTTTGTGGCCTTTTTGGTGGTGTAAGGTCTTTACAATGAGGCATAGAAAAGTATAATAGAGATTATAAAAATATAATTTTAAATAATAGGCACGTTGGCTTTTAAAACTTGGATTCTGGTAAAAGTTGACATAAAGAATAGAAATGATAAACTATGATCTGTTTAAAAATAAAAAAAGCTTTCTACACATCACACCAAGAAGATAGGGCAATCATAGAGAAGGAAAAAAGAAAGAACAAGAAATACATGAAAGTATCAAGTATCCTCAATATCACTAACAACCAGAGAAATTAAGTATAAACCCAAAGTGATCAGCCATGCCTACCTTCCTGGATGACGCTGAGCTTCGGGGAGGCTCAGGGTAACATGAGCATCTAAGACCATTCCCAAGTTGCAAGAAGTGGGGGGAGAAGGAGGTAAGACGATGGGGGAGCAAATTTCAAATACCTATGCATGCTCACGGGCAGATGAACCCATGCCTAGAACTGAAGAAAGATTCAGGCGACATGGGAGTCTGTGAGTTTGATGGGAGGACAAGCCAGCAGAGGCCCGAAGGGCCTTTGCTTCACACTCCCAGCATCCCAGCTAAGAAAGTGCTAAGTCCCCGTTCCAGCCAGTCGGCCCCTGATCCCATTTGGGCCTCTTGCTCAGTTGGAAAAAAGGCAGTGAAAAGAGAATTTTCTTGAGTTGAAGAGTATGATTTAATACACTTAACTACTTTAAGTTTGGGGATGGAGTTATTTTTTATTTTTTTGTTTTTGTCGGTTATTTTCACTTGTCCAGATTTGTTTTAAACCGTAATTTTTTATCGACTGTTTGGGAATTTCACATCATGAATCCTGATCCCACTCACCACCCAGTCCTTCCATACATGTCTTCCATGCTTGTAGTATCCTCTACAAAAGTAAATAAAAAATACAAATAAAAATTAGAAAAAGAAAAAAGAAAAAATCCTCTCAGACCTTTCTGAGCAACGACCTATACTCCTCTATCGACCACAGCCTTCTTCTGTGCGTGTGCCGGTCCGCTCCTCCATCTTTCCTGCATCTCCATCACACACTCCTTCATAGTAGTAGCTTTGGAAGCTGCCCTGTGTCACACAGTACACCCTTTTGCCCAAATAGCTTTACTTGTGAATGATAATTGCAATGAGTCATTAGTCTAGTTCAAGACCTCTGGCCTCTTCTACACCATCAATACTGGAATCTCATGGTGACAGCAGCTCGGGCAGACATCACCGTGACCCTCATAGAGGCAGACACCACCATGACTTCCGGTGGCAGTGCGCGGGCCGCATCTCCACTTTTCATAGCACGCAAACTGCTCAGCTTCTCTTTCTTGTCCATCTCTCCACCACATTCTTGCTTGCTTCTGCAGCACCAGCCAGAGAGGGCCAGGCAGGGCCCAGAGTCTTGGTGCTTCCACCACACCCCTTGAGTTTGTATTTTTAAAACTTCATAAAAGACGTGGTTTAAAATGAAGCTTCTAGAAATGCACACAGTTCCAAGTCACAAACAAACACATAAGAATATTACCACAGGGAAATCTTGTCGTGGATGCATATTAAGTTCCCTAGTACCAGAGAAGGAGAAATTACTTCTCAAGTGAACTTAAAAGGGATTAAAGGCATCACGGGCCTTGGCAAATGAGGAGTCTGCCACAAATCCTCCAGCCAGACAAAGCCCACATCTTCCGGAGACAGCAACTGGATGTAATACTTGGACAAATGGTACAGAAAGGGCTGGAAATAGACAAATCCCAAGTTAAGATTCAGAGTTGGTACCTCTAGGGTGTGGCTAGCAGTTCTGTATCTCTCACAAGGTCTGTAGGAATATGGACATTGCTAATCGCAATGGCACACTATTGAAAGCAAGTCCCTCACACCCAGCTGGCCAGTGTAGTCGCCGTTGCCACATGTGGTGGTTAAAATTTAAATTATAATTATATAAAATTAAAGTTAAAAATCTAGATCTTCATTTATACCTAGTGCGTTTCTGAGGCTGGGTAGTCACGAGGATTCAGAGGAGTCATGCTGGACCATGCAGAGATAAAGCATGTCTACCATCAGGCAGTTCTGCAGGTCGTGGCTAACTAGGAAACCATGTGGCACCGTAAAGCATTTTCAGGCAACTGATGAAAATACCTAATACTGAACACCTATTTTTCTGGCATGACCCCCAAACTGTGGAAGGCCTTAAATACATCCATACATTTGTTGATAAATCTCCTTTAACAGGTTTGTTCCACTCCCCTTCAGTGTGGCGTCCCTTCTAATGAATGAGTCAAAAGGAGATATGATATGTGACTTCTGAGCTTCTGTTGTGGAAAGCCAAAGGCTTCCTCCCCCCCCCCCCCTGTCTCCCCCCCTCCTCTCTCTCTCTCTCTCTCTCTCTCTCTCTCTCTCTCTGTCTCTCTCTTTCTTCCTCTCTCTCAAATTAAAGAAGCCAGCTGACACGTTGGAAAGACATTTAAGCAACCAAACACAGGGGCCCGTGAAGGGAGGGTACTGTCAACAGCCACATGATTGAGCTACATGAGGAATAGATAATCTTCCAGTCCCCTTCCAGATCACTGCATTTCCAGTTCACATCTCTCCTTTTAAGGACATTTTATTGTCTACGCTAGAGTAAACACCATGATGCTGTAATGGGCATATATAGTGAAATGTGCCCTGCAGTGGAACAATGTAACATATCCATCGTCATCACCCCACGTTGGTACCCATTCCATTCCCTGCAGCGAGAGCAGCTAAAATCATCAAAGCTCTTAGCTACACCACACTGTTGACTACAGCGGCTGTGATGACCCATGCTAATTATCAATGTGACAGAAGTTAGAATCAGCTGGAGATGGGCCTCTAGGCATGTTTGGAGAGAGGAGGTATGGTGACTACTTAAACCCAGGTGGAAAGACCCAGCCACTGTGTAATTATTCCCTAGGCAGAGAATTCTAGAATGTATGGAAGTACAGAAAAATAGCAAAATGGTTCGGGAATTAAAGGCACTTGCTGCCAAAATTAACAAGCTGAGTTTGGTCCCTAGGACCCTCGTGGTAAAAGGAAAGAACTGACTTCTATGAGTTTTCTCCTGATCTCTAGACATGTGCCCTGTGAGTGCATATATGCACATACAAACACACACATATACACACATGCGCACACACATGTGCATGTACACACATACAAATAAGCAAATAAATGTGTTTTTTTAAGTAGAGAAAGCAGGCTGAGTATTAACATACATTTATTAAGTGTTGTCTACTACTTCCGTACAGACAATGTGATGAGCTGTTTCAATCCCTGATGGACTGGTGAACTGTAACTTGGAACTGTGTCCTAAGAGAAACCCTTTCTCCTTTAAGCTGCTTTGCCGGGGTGTTATATCACAGCAACAGCAAAGAGCTAAGATGGTACACATGCTGAACATTAGATGTATAAACTGGCTCACCCTACTTGTTCACTTCCTGTTCCCTACACCTCCCATTACATTTTGATTGCAGCATCATGACATGTCCTTACAAAGTCATTTGCAAATTCCTGACTCATAGAAACCCATATGATGTGTATTTGATATCTTAAAGCAATAAGCTTCTGAGTGATTTTATAAGACTATATAACCGCTATACTGTCTGCTCTGTATATACGAATTCGCCGTAATCCTCTGTCTTCATTTTATAAATAGGGCAATCAAGACATGGAGATGCTAGTCAATTTCTCTATAGTCACACAGATAATGAGAGTGGAGATTCAAGCCCAGAAAGACAATGCTGATGTTTTTCTCCCATCCTCTGCTCTATCTCAGTTGGTTAGGATGTGCCTCCGGGGTAGTCTGACAGATGGTTCCAGCAAAACACTGAAGAAGTGACTTCCTCTTACTGTGCCGCATATTAGAATTAACCAGAAACCTAAATGAATGCCCATGTGTGCACATGGTTGGTCTTGATGGTCAACTTGAAGGGATTTAGAATCTCTTAGGAGGCACACCTCTGGAAATATTCATGAGGATGTCTTCAGAAAAGACGCATTCAAAGGAGATCGCAGCAATATCACCTACCTGAGTGAGCTTCTGTAGTGACAATTTTGGAATTTTGGTTTCTTTCAAAAAACACAGAACTATTATAAAAATATTATTTCATCTTAATCCCAAGTGTGGGATACGCAGCTGCTTCAGATTATCCACAGCAAATGACCATGATTTACCTAATGCTCTAGCAGGAGTGTGATTTTGCCAGCTGCAGGTAGTTTCTGTGATTGTATTATGTTTGGAATTCTGGGTACTTTTCTAAGTACCCAGGGCCCCAAGAGTTGGGGAGAGCTGTTGGTGGGTTGTTGGTTGATTGGTAGTAGTTGCTGTTGGCTGCAGTTTGTTAAGTACTCGTGTACAGAGAAGAAACAAGAAGAGATTAGATACCCCGAGAGTGAAGATCAAATTCGCCCCAAGGAACTCAATGCCCCTAAGCAGCAAGAAGTAGTCTAACAATAACGTCCTCCGTTTCCCTACACCCAGCTTTATTCAGGGATCTCTTTCCTCTCTATCCTTTTTTTCTCTCTTAAGTGTTAGGGGGTTGAAAGAGTAAAAGAAAAGGAGTGCAGAAATGTGGAAGAAAGAAGAACCCACAAAGTAGCAAAAGACTGGATACAGGCATCTCCCGTGAGTGTGCCTGCCACTGAGGCCACAGTCTAGCTTCTCTGGACCTGACTGCCAGCAGCTCTCCGGAGATATCCTGGGCCTTCAGCGCGGGATTTAGACAGCTGAGACAAGCAGCCGCACAGACTGAGCAGCTGCCCCGCTCTCTGTCCAGCTTGCAAAAGCATTGTCGAGCTGCCCAGCCGGTCACGTAAACAATATGATAAACCCCGTTTACAATAATGTTCCATTGGTTCTGTTCTGCTATATAACTCAGCCTAATAAATTGTGCTTCACCCAACTGAGGCACAACCTGTGAGAGACAAAGTGAGACTTGGCAGTTTTCAAACGCCTTACCACCTGCGGGTGATTGCAGTGTGGTGCTAAAGTCAAGAATACAAGATCCTAAGGACTCCGTCAGAAATCTTTTAGATCTAATCAACACTTTCAACAAAGCACACAAAAAAAACACAAAATGCATGAAAAAATTCAGTAAAGTTTATTTATAGCAATAATGATCATGCTTATGAAAAACAATCTTATTCACAATAACTTCAGAAAAATCAAATATAACAGACTCTGCAGAATATGCATACTTCTCACAAGCCACAGAGCTTCTTTTTTTTAAAAAAAAAAAAAAGTTATTTTAGGATACAAAGTGAGTCTTTAAAGGTATAGAAAACTGAGATCATTTCTTATCTTCTATTTGATCACAATGAACTAAAACTAGAAAACAATAACAGATTGATAAGCCTTTAACTAAACTAGCAAAAAATAAAAAATAAAACAAAGACACAAGACAGTAAAATTAATGAAAAGGCAGTTTTCACATCAAATACTAAAGTAATTTATTAGATTGTTAAGATATACTTTTAAAAACTTTTTTATTAACTTTTATTGCATTATGATGAGAAAAGTTACATGATTTCAATTTGTCTGAATTGTTAACATTTAAAAACATATTTTAAGTAAACAGAATTAAATCACATTCTTGTTTCCCTTTTGTACCCCAACTCCTCCCAGAGACCCCCTCTTCAATACTTACAATATCTTTTTTTGTCATATTCCTTAAAATTTATAAAATATTATAACAATAAAAATGAGTATTATAAAACTTGTTTGATATAAAACAACAATCAATTTAACAGTCTTATGTAGATGCTTGTCTATAGCAATACTGAAAATACATACATTTTTCTCAGTATAAATTTTAAATAACTCCAAACGTATTAACTGTATATTTCAAAATAATACATCACTACTAGTATTTTCTTAAATGAACATAAATATATAAAGTCTTTTTGTTTGTTTGTTTGTTTAAAAAACTTATATTCCAGTAAGTTGTAAAATCAAAAAAGAAATTCTAGATCCATGTTTGTGGTAGGAGGCAACCCATGTTACCAAAGTTAATGGACGGGATATATACAACTCAATTAGAGCCATAAGAAGCGAGGCAACTGAAGCAATAACAAACAATTCTGCAACTTAAAGTGATGAATTCTGGATTTGACCAGATCTTTTGGGAGAGCTAACAGGGTTCCTCAGACTGTTCCATGCATAGAAAGGGAAGGAAGGTTGCCAAACCCATCACAAAGCAGTGTTACTCTAATATCAAAACCTGATAAAGACACAATGAAAGAAGGAAGAAAGTTAACCCTCCTGATGAACACAGGCAGAAATGTTCAATAATACTTGACAGTGAATCAAAACCATCATTCGTTATAATCCATTTGGATTCATTTGTAGTATGCAAGGGTTGTTCAACATATAATACACACACTCAATAATATGTAAATAGACTCAGAGACAGAAATCACATGATCCTAGGAACACATAAAGAAAAAATGTCATTATCTCTTATAAAAAAAAAAAAAGACCTGAAAAACCTAGGAGTAAAATGAACACACTTCAGTGTAATAAAATAATAAGACAATCTTACTCAATACAGTGCCTGAGCTCGAGCTGAGTGAGAAAAGTAAAAGGGCACAAATAGGAGAGAAGTCAAGTCACCTTTGCTTTCAGATCCTATATGGAGGAGAACTTAATAGTTTGCCAGAAACCTCTTAGAGCTGATAAATGCTTCCAGGACACAAAATGTAGCAGGACACAAAACCAACATATAAAGATCAGCAGCCTTCCTATGTACCAGTGATGAGTTGGCACCGACCTGTGGATTGATCCTGGACTGTATAAGATGTACTAGCAGCATCCTTTGGGGGGATCCTGAACAGTATAAACTGGAGGAAATGACCCGAACACTAGCATTCACCACTCTGTGCCTCTCAACTGTGGATACAATGCCTCGAACTCCTGCTGCTATGACTTCTCATGGCAATGAGGAGCTATGACTCTAAACTGTGAAACAAAGTAAACCCATTCTCCCTTAAGTTGCTTTAGTCAGGATATGTTACCACAGCAATAATCTAAAAAAAAAAAAAAAAAGTAAGACAAACATCTAGGAATAAAATTAACTAAAGAAGTAAAAGAAGTCAGAAGTGAGACTTATAAAATGTTGAAGAGAGAACTGGAGAAGCTATAATGACTGCTCTGCTAGATTGATCATTAGAACTAACATTGGGAAATGGTTATATTATCAAAAAGATATAAAGACTCAAAATTACAGTATCATTCACAGAAATACATGAAAAATGTTAAAATTCATAGAGAATCCTGAAAACTCCTGAATAGTCAAAGTAATCTTAAGCAAACAGAACACAATTGGAGATATCTCTGATATCAATTTCTGATATCAAATTAACTACAGATAACAAAATGACTCACTACACACACACACACACACACACACACACACACACACACACACACACACTAGACCAATGGAATAGATCTAAATATAAATACACACAGGTAAAGATACCTCATTTTTGAAAAAGTGTAACATTAGAAAATATGGAACATATTCAATGAATGGTGTTCGGAAAACAATATCCACATGAAGAAGAATAAAACTAGATCCTTATCTCTTATCTTGTACAAAACTGAATTCAAAGTAGATCAAAGAGTTTTATAGAAACGTGAAATTCTTAAACTGTTCAAGTGAAACACAGGAAAATAGAGATCAGCACAGACTGAAAAGGAGGTAAGTAGTTCGAGAAATAAAACCAAGAATTGACATCTGGGACTGTGTGAAGTTGAAATAGTTCTATACAGAGAAGGAAATAACTCACTGGAAAGGCAGACTACAGTACAGGAGGAAATCTCCAGATAAATATCTGACAGAAAGTAATGTCTAGAATCTATAAAGAGTTTTTAAAAAATGAACACAAAAAATATCATTTAGTCAGTGGACAATGAAATCAACAGGCAGTTGTCAAAGAAATATAAATGAACAATAAATACAAGAAAAACTAGCAGAAGTAGGTGGATCTCTGTGACTTCAAGGCCTGCCTGATCTAAATAGTGAGTCCCAGGGCAGTCAGAACTAATAGAAAGACCTTGGAGAGAAAGAAAGAGACAGACAGACAGACAGACAGAGACAAAGACACACAGAAGAAAGACAGAGAGACAGAGGATGGAGGGAGGAAAGAAGCAAGGAAAAGAAAAACCGATCAAAATTCTTAGCCATGAGGAAATGCAAATTAAAACTGTATTCATAGTCTACTTCACCCAACTCTGGAGACAAATGACAACAGATGCTTATAATACAGAGAAAAAGAGATAACTTTGACCAAGAAAATCATTATGGAGGATCCTCAAAAGACTAAAAGCAGAGCTACCATATGACTCAGGTATGCCATTCCTGGGTATATATTCAAAGGAATCTAAGTGTACCACAGAGATCTCTCCACATCCATTGTTCACAAAAGTCAGGATATGGTGTCAGTCTAGATGCCCATCAACAGATAGATGGACAAATAAGATGTGGTACATATATCCAATGGATTTTTATTCAGCATAAGAAAGATAAAACTATTCCACTTTTTTGAAAGTGGAAGAAACTGGAAATCATCATATTAAGACAAGAATTGAGTTTTTCTTCCATATACAGAAATATAATACACACACACATATCTGGCATGAAAGGAGAAAGGGACTTATTTGTAGGGGAGAAGGAGACCAGTAAGAAGGTGCAGAGGCCAGCTGCACATGTAGGAAAGAATGGCCTAGTCGGTCAGCCATGGGAGAGGCCCTTGGTCCTGTGAAGGTTCTATGCCCCAGTATAGGGGAATGCCAGGGTGAGTTGCTGAGCAGGGGGAGAGAGGGAAGGAATAGAGATTTTTTCAGAGGGGAAACCCGGAAAGGGAATATCATTTGAAATGTAAATAAAGAAAATATCTAATTTAAAAAAAAGAAAAAAAGGTGGAGAGGTAACAAGTGAGGTCCTGGGGTAAGTGCAAAGAAAGTACAATGATAGATAATGTGGGAAACAACATAGCCTACTACTTCAGTCTGAGAATTTACTGTAGGCTTAGATTTTTCAAAATCTACTTTAAAATGGATTCTCAAAAGCTTCAACCCCCTTCTGTTCCACCATCCAAAAGTAGGAGAGAAAAGGTAGTAAATAGGACAAGGAGATATAGAAGTAATTCTCTGGGGCAATTCCAATCTCCTTGGTGAGGATACCAGCAGACCAGTTCAGCAGTGTCAGGATACCAACAGTTCAGTTCAAAAGTATCAGCGGCTTCACGGTCCAGCAGAAACCACCAGACCTCTGCCAAATCTTCAGGAGTCAGTGGGAGGGACCAGGACCAGCCAGAATGCCAGGACTTCTCTTCTGAGCCTCTCTCAACGAAGTGAAGATCAGTGAAGACACAGGAGACCAACGAAGTGTTGCAAGCACCCCATCACTGTCCGTTGAGTCCTACTTATACTCTCTCCAAACATCCTGTGTCCTCTCACACGTCTTGCCTCAGCAAAACATCACGTGAGTCTGCATCACGTGACACAGCCAGAAGTTTCCACATCACTTTACATATATATTTATAAACCTGCGGGGGTAGGGGCAGAAAACAAATAAAGTTTAGCTGCTCCAAGAAACTTGTTGGAAGCTGAAATTGCATTTCAACAGGATTTCCCAGTTGCCCTGTGCAACAGGAAAGTTTGAGAAACACTACTGTAATCCCTCCCTAAGGCCATGCCTGGCACAGGCAGCAGCTGAACATCAAGCATTGCTGCAGGAAGTGAAACTGGGTGCACAGAGAAAAGTATCCTATAGCATGGTGCACAAAGGGAGAAAAGATAAAAGCCTGAAAAGACAAGATACAAAAGCAAGAGAGGATAAATTCCTTCTTTTTTGTCAAGGAGAAGTAAAGAACTCCAGGGGTGATTAGTACAAATCGGGGTTTCTGAAGACCTGCATGAAAAGACAAGAAGACAAACAAGACAGCAAAACTTCCTTCCATCTGTTTGAGATATATAGTGAGTAATACTATACTCACTATATATCTTGGAGGTTTTGTGAAAAAAAAATTTAAGTATTTTATTCTAAGCCTTATTCATCTACAGTAACACCAGTGAAAGTTACAGTGGAAAGGGAAGAAAAGAAAAAAATCTTTCCTTTTTCCTATTCAACTAGTAGCAGTATTATTAGAATTAATCCCCAATTATACATAGCCAACTTTATAATCTACCCGAAGGCTGTTGATCTTATCAGTGCAACCTGTTATGCTAAAAGCCAGTCACTATGAGAGCCAGTCATCAGAGATGGTGCCTCCAGCTCAGTACCAGCTTGGCTGGCTCTCACAGGGTGGGAAGGTGCTATGCAAGCTGCCAGGGAAAAAAGAGTTACTACCTGTCTAATCCAGCTGTAAATCTGGTGAAGTACAGAAACAGCCAGCCCAGCAAGTTATGCCCACTGGTACTACCGTGGCACCGATATCTTGGCAGTATATCAATCTGACTGATTGAACTTAAGACCTACTCAATAGGAAGGAACTCACACTTGGCACTGTAAACCCGGCCGAGAACACATGAGTGAAGAGGCCCTAACTGAAGACTAAAGGAGAATCTACTACTGCTATTTTGCTAAAATGATATAGTGATAGCCAACTGCCTTCTGAATAGTCACCTGTGCCCAGAAATATGGGCAGCTCTTGCCCCTCGTCTAAGAAGCTTCTTTCTACCACAGAGAAGGCAGCTGATCAGAGTGTAGAGAGTAGGTGACTGTGGAGTGCCCGTCCCCACAGGGGACATCTATAACACAAGTTCTACATCCAAGGCTCAGATATAGTGTCAAGAATGGAGAGAGAGGAAGAGCCATAGGACAGAGATGGCTGCAGAGGCATGGTGCCATCTGAACATGGCAGGGACGTTGCTTCCATAACACTCAACAGTATGATTACCTGCACAAGAACACACCATTTGGAATACTAATATGAATGAAGGAGAGGCTTGCAAGGCTCTACCCCTAGCTAAAAAGTCAGTTTTCTTCAAGGGTAATTACCCTGATAGGTTGCCTGTGCCCAAGTAGTCAGCCCTACATTTAAAAGCAACAGCAATTAGACTCAGTCGGCTATAGATAGATAGATAGATAGATAGATAGATAGATAGATAGATATAATAACTAATATTACAGAAGAGCAGTAGGACATAAATTTAAGAGAAAAAGAGAGAGGGGGAATGTGGATGAAAGGCTACACAAGAAGATTTGAGGAGAAAGAGAAGCTGGGTATGACAAAAATACATCTTATTCACACACATGGTATATTTCTTAAAGTTTAAAAACATGCACCTGATACTGTTAACCAAAACTTGAGAAATATCTATGGACAATGAGCATTCAAATAAAAACAGTTTTCTCATTAAAAAAAAAAAAAGGCCAATCACATTTCCATCATTCTCCGTGGAGCTTCCAGAAAGGTAAGAATGGGACATCACATCAACTCACATGAGAAAATCAATGTTTAGGGAGGACATCGGTAGCACTCACCTGTCTTGAACACACAATGGAAAGCTACTCCCATGAGACTGCTTAGACAGAAGTCCCTATCACTTGACAAGATGACAAAGTCTAAGGCAAACCCAGGACAACATGTGCTATAGATGGTCCAGCTGTGGCTCTGAAAGTGGGTATGTGCTTGCTCAGTTGTGGGGCTTCTTTCAAAGACTCTAGGCCCATCTTCAGCATTGCCAGTTGAAAATGTTGAGCCATAGTTTGAGAATTTGCCTTTCTAACATGTCCTCAGGTTATAATAAACTGTTGTTCCCACACACACACTCACACATATACACAGAGACTGCATAATAGGATCACTGCAGGATAGCTCAGCAGGGAATGACAGGCTGGAGGGAAATGGAGCTCTGAACTTCTTTCAGAACATGGTAACTTGGACAACTTAGTTAAGTCTCTAGGTTTTAATTTGTAAAACAAGGGAAATGGCTGAGCCATTCTTTAGAGTTGCCATGATGACCAGAAATTCACCTAAATGGCATAGTACTTACCCAACTGGAATGTTAGCTCAGTGTCAACCATTGGTCAGCATATTTGTTAAAGATAAAGCATTATTTTTGTACTAGCTTCATTCAGCCTAATATGTGCTTCCTTAGAAGAAAGAAGAGACAGAGAGTACATGAAAGGATGGAAAGAGGAGAGCAAAACCATTTACTTATTTATCCAATTGTTTTATTGTACATGCACTTATCAGGCTGTTCATAAATACTACACATAAAAGCAGTGCTTCATCAAATGAAAGAGTAGCATGATTTCCTGTGATTGAGAGCATACATACTCTAGAAGGCATAAGCTGTACTGTGTCACAGGCCTGTAGCTACAGCAGATGCAAAAGGCACTGCAATTATTTAAAAAAAAAAAAAAAAGAGTTAAATGATCCATGAGATGACATTGAAAGGAGATTTACTTAAAAAGAAAAGGAACTGAGACCATTGGAATGGAGCATTTGAGAGCAGGAATGGACCATTTTGGACCATTTGGGACAGAACACAAAGAGGAATTCGAGAAGGAGTCATACGGGCACAAGATGACTGCTGCTGCTTGAGTGCTGGAGACCAGACTAGTAAAGCTTCAGAGAGTGATGTAGAAGAAGCTGTAATGTCCCCCCTAGCCTCAGGTACCGGGACATGTGGTCACCAGCTGCTGGTGCTAATGGGAAGGTGATGGGAGGAACCTTTAGGAGGTGCATCCTTGCTGCAGGAAATACATCCTTATGGTGATGAGCTTTGCAGGTTTATAGCCTCCAGTTCCTTCTCTGTGACCTGCTTTTGGGTGAAAATGTGATCTCCAACCTTCCTGAAATTGATTCCATGCCTCCCCTATTACGGAATACTCCTCTAGAACCACAAGCCCAAATAAATTCTTTATTCAATAAGAGGCATTGACTGTGGTATCAAGTCATCTAAGAGAATTTAGAAAATACTATTCAGAGAAACGAGTCAGAAAAGGCAAAGCCTGAACTCAAGAAGCGAGAGGATGCAAGCAAATGAGGGGATCTGGCATTGCCTAGGGTAGCCAGAGACAAGAGCTAAGTCCTTCTGTAGGTTCTGTTAATATAGTGCATTTTCTGCTCGAGGAAATATTGTAAACTGAACTTTTGCCCTGTGTCCTCATATTCTTCCTACTGGACCTGCTGTTTCATCTCATCCATTTCTCCTCCTAGTCAAACTACTGCTTCACTACTACATGCTAGTCAGCAATGCCCATCCCTCTGCTAACTTCAGTCAGCTCATTTACTGCAGCGTCCCTTCTCGTGAACTCCTCATCCTCTTTAATACCAAACCAAAACCCAGTCTCTCTGCTCTCCCAAAGCAAAATCATCATCCCCACCCCCTGCTCACTTCACCAGCATACAATATTCTACCTCATGGCAAGGGCATGATGCCTATCAGTCCCATGGGACTAGAGCACTGTCCAACCAACATCCTTAGCCCAAGACTTGTCCATGGTACACACTCTTCACTTATTATTCTCTGAGGTTAGACCTTCCAACTGCAAGTACCTTGGGATAGGCCTTGGTAGTCTCTGCTCTGATCCCTGGATTATGCTAGTTTGTGCAAAAGAAAAAGAAAAAAACTGCAATAATGCCCTCTGGAAAATAACTCCACCATTTATGGTCATGAATTTCATAGAATAATATTCCCACTTCCCTCCTACCTGGGGGTAAAACATTTAGTTCTACCCAGTCTCAAAGAGTTTGACAAGTAGGTGAGGGACCTCATTGTTCATTGACAAATCCTGTATTTTTCTCCTTTTCCATATCATTCTTACTTCCCTACCTCTTTGTTGGTATTTCCTGGAATCATGTTTCAAACAAATACCTACTCTAGAGTCTTTGTCCTCAAGTCTATCTAGAGGAGCCTAACCAACCTGAACCAGCCTGAACTCAAGAAGCAAGAGGATGCAAGCAAATGAGGAGATCTGGTATCCAGAGACAAGAGCTAAGTCCTTCTGTAGGTTCTGTTAATATAGTGCATTTTCTGCTCAAGGAAATATTGTAAACCAAACTTTTGCCCTGCCACCGTGGGTCCTCATATTCTTCCTGAGACTGAGCCCTGAGTCTTCAAGCCTTAGCTGTGGAAAAAGATGGGTTTTTAACAGAAAGTAACATTGATAATGTATCTTGGACTGGGTTGTAACCTGCAAACAAGGTTTGGTGTGGGAAAGGTGTCATGGGGAGGAAAAACAGCAAGTGAAACCGCAAGAAAGAATGTTTAAAGTCCGAAACAGAACGAAAGCAAGCCCATAGCTTAGTTTTGTTTTCATCAAGCTTAGCCCAATTCACTGCACCTGCTACAAAGCCAAAGCAAAGCACTCTACAGAAACTCTTCTCAGCCTTTGCCTTGTGAGATAAAAATAGAAGGGAGAGTAACATTTACTTTTTCCTCTTCCGAGTCCCCTCTGTCATAGGCCATTAAAGGCAGTTTTGCTTTGTAGAGACCCAGTAAGCTCTCATTTATAAATGGAGCAGTAGGACCAAAAGTGACCAAACAGATATGAACTTCCCATCACCTTAGGTAACATGTGAAGCAGCTGTGGTAGTTCTGTGGTCCAATCGCATCGTGATTTTGAGGCTGGGATTGCTTTGGCTTTCCCCACTCAGTCCCAAAATAGTGCTGACATCTTGCTGCTTCATTCTCTTTTAACAATGCCCAGAGATACTTTACTCTTCTACATCAAAGAACCACCGCCAGTCGACTCCCCTTGGGTACAGTTGATCAGTTGATGGGGCTCACGTCTCTCTCTTTTTGTTTTATTTTACACTTATGAGTGTTTTTCCTGCGTGACTGTGTGTGCACCATGTGTGTTCCTAATGCCCACAGGGGTCAGAAGAGGGTGTTGGTTTCCCTAGAACGGGAGTTATGGATGGTTGTGAGCTACCATGTGGATGTAAGAGCTGTACCCGGAGCTTCTGCAAGATCTGTCAGTGCTTTTAACTACTGAGCCATTCCTCCAGCCCTGACTGGTGCACATTCTTAAACTACTCACTGGGAAAAAAAAATTGTTTATCACTAACAACAAGAACAGGCTGGAGCTCATAGCCACTTGGCACATGTGCTCTCTTAAAGGGGAGGAGATGTCGGTTGCCCCTGAGCAAGCAGCAGGTCTTATCAAGTGAAGAAGAGTCTTTGCCCTTCCAAGTCTAAAGAGATCCTGC